>JAQLOM010000035.1:7759585-7775914 GCA_030068315.1 Chrysichthys thysi
GGGGGGGGTTTAAAATAGTGCAAATGCAAGGAAAAACACCACTAAGGTCGATAAAAGTGCTACCCAAGTACTGTACACATGACAAGCAGCATAACGACCAACATAAATACATTCAATTAAAAAGTACATTAAATCCTAATGTAAATAAATATGTAAATACAATTGTAAAGGTCATTTCCCTTATGCGTGTTCACACCATACTCCTCACAAACACGGGAGACAGAAACACTAGACTTCTTAATGAGCTCTAATTTCTGTCCAGTACTAAGATGGACACACTTTCTTTTACCACTAGACTTATCTTTGGGTGACATAATGATGGCACTGGGCAGAAACACCAAATAATCACCGAAAAAACAGTATAGCTTCACAACGACCACAGCTCAACTGATGCTTGTAAACAACTAGTAGCACGCGTGCCACCAATTGTTGAACTACAGGACTCTGATTGCAACACCCGGGATTTTTAAACTTTCATACCGGACATTCTGGCTAATGGATTATATATTCAGACCAGTGGATGTTGTCTGTTGCATCCAATATCCGTTAATGCGGTGTCCGTAGATGAGAAGATCGATTGTACAAGCAAATTTATCATTAAGGGTTAATGTTCAGTATAAAGTCAGAGAGTCAGAGAAAATGCACACACATGCACTGTCTGTGAAGTTATTTCTGCCTGAATGGAGTGACCATTAGCTGGAACTGTGTGTGGTTCAACAGGTGACCAGACACACTGGCAAATACATGTGCATCTATGCTACCTAGACCTTACGCATGTGTACGATTCATAAAGCCAGTCGTCTGGTGGTACTATGTTGAGCTTTGGACAGAATATCACAAAAGTAGAAAGAGATATATATTTTTAAAACAAACAAACAAAAAAAAAACCAAAAGCATTTTCTTCTGTTTTTTTCTGATCACCTCCTCTCCTATCCTTTTCCATTATTCCATTTACAGCCTTGGACATTTTAATCGTTATACCGTTGTCTCACTTTCTCCCTTAATGGCAAATTTGTCCCATGCTGCTCTTTTTGTGGGTTTGTAGACGAGCATGTTAGTCATGCATCAGACACCCTTGGCTGAAAGGGAGGTAACCGCTCCGAACTCTGCTGCAGTAAAACGCTCCAGTTTCACCGCCTGTCTCACGGTCTTGTATTCGGTGTTAAATCACCCCTTACCCCTAGAGCTTAAAACAGAATGAGAGGAAAAACCACTTTGACATATGCTATAAAAGCTGATAAAGCTTATGCTTTTCAAATTCTATCCCAAAAAATCAAATGTAATCATTCTTTCCCCTGAAATGCATCGCTCAGTGAAGCGGTATGAGAGGGTGTACTGTTTACAGCATATAAAAATAACACGTGGTACACCATCACCCTGAACCAGAAGCTGGAATGCTCCCTTTGGTAAACTCATGAATCTCTGTTCACACTTTCTCTCTGCTTTTCCTCTCACTCACTTGATCCAGGAAGAACTGCAAAGAGACTGGTGTATTCCCCAATATAGGCACTCTCTTGTTCATAGATTGGACAAATGCCTTTTTCCAATTACATGCTGATACATGAAGTTCCAGTTCTCTAATATTCAGTAGTTTCACTTCATAGCCCAACATCAACCTTACCGACTCCATGTACAATTGCGGTCAGAATTTTACATCCACAAACATAAATATCATCATGGACTGAATGTCATGCCGATATTGGGCTTTCAATGATTTCTTTGAACTGGAGGTTCTTCGTTATACCATCTATTTTGTGTAGTGCACCAGTTCCACTGGCAGCAAAATAGCTCCATGGCATGATGCTACCGCCAGCATGCTTCACAGTTGGTACAGTGTTCCTCTGTAGCTCTGGTCATTTCAGTCAAACAACTCAATCTTTGTCTCGTCTTATCAAATATTTTTCCTCCAAAAGGAATTTTTTTTGGTTAGCTGCAATCTTTAGTCAAGCTTAAAGATGCCCATTGTGAAGCAGGAGCTTCGTTTCTGGATGGCAGTCTGTCAGTCCATGGTGAAGCAAACCTTGCTTGACTGTAGACAATGTTTCAACAGCTTCCCGTTCATGGCCTGTTGCTTGATGGTTCCTGGGTTGTCTCTGGACATTCAAACTAATTTCCTTTCAGGTGACTGTGACAGTTTGGATCGTCTTCCAGCAAAGTGGCTACACCTCCCAATAACCTGTACATACTGTAACTACAGCTGTTTGAACGGATTATCTTGGAATCTGCAGTTATTTAAAAATGGCTCCAAGAGTCATTCCTGAATTGTGTAAATCTATAATCCTTTTTCTCACTAAACTCCTTGGGACTTTCCCATTGTGCTGTTTGTTGGTCAAGCCAGTGAGTGCTGTCAAACCAACCCCTTTCATGTTGTACGCAGAGATGCTACTAACTGTATTCAATCATGATCACTAACAGGAAGTTAAGGGGCTTGGCATGCTAAAAGATATTTTAGAACTTTCAGCACCACTGAATTATTAATCTAAGTGGGTGTATGTATGATTTTTTTTTTTACTCTGTGTAGATTTAATCAAATCTGAAATAAATTAAAACTTGTTCACTAAATTATTGTTTTTTGGGTTTTTTTTTTTTTTTTTTTTTTTTTTAACAGATGTAAGTAATACAACCATTCTCCCACAGAAAAAGATCAGTTCAAGAAATCAGTGAAAACCCAATATTTCCATGACATTCATGCCTATGTACCTAAGCTTCTTATTGCAACTGTACAATTAGGCTGAAACATCTTCAGTGCCACATATACGGCAACAAAGTGCCAAACATCCCAGCAGAATCTTTATACAACTTAGGAGAGCAACTAACTAAATACAATCCCATCCAGAGTAAAGTTCAAGTTAATATGTGACTCAGTGATGCCTGGGGAGAATTAGTTCAGTGTCGCTTGTGGTTACTTTCCATGACTGCTGAAAGTAAACCGGCCCTTGTAAGGCTCTATAATAAAACATTGTATGGTTCTATAACAACATTGTCCTCCGATTTCAAAACCCATCTAAGTGCCTAAGTTTGACTGATGGGCCACCAGCTGTCAATATGAGGATTCATGTTATAGATATGAGATCAATCATCTCATATCCAGCATGTCGTCTGCATAGTTGAGGAGTTTGATGGAAGGGTCTCCAGAGATCACACATACTGTTTCCTTGATGTTAGGATGTCAGTGATCAACTGGCTATCTGGTTTACTGATTAGTTGGTTAACAGGTTGCCTGAATAATTGGTTTAATTGGTGCATAGTTGGCTAGCTGGTTAATTGGACTGATAGCTGGTTGCTGGGTTGGCTGACTGGACAGTTGACCAGCTATCAGGCCAGGTTACCTGTTGACATACCCTCTGCCTAGTTGACAGAGCTCATGTCATTGGCCAGATAATCCAAGGTTAATTGTCCGATGGAAGCAATTGTGCAGTACCATGGCCACAAGACTACAAGCCAAACTGGACACAGGGCTCAAACAGAGCCTGTCAAACTCCCCACTCCTGCTCTGTAGTAGCTTTCCATCAGACCCTATGAAATAAAGTGCAACTCATGAGCTCTCACCTCCTGACCCACTATGGGGGCTCTGTAATCACGATCACCCCAGAATGCAATTTGCAACACCCTAGTCTATCGCTCAATCTTTCTGCTTCTTTGTATCCTATCGATGCACTTGTTTCTACTCCTATAAACGCCTTTGCTTCTTTTGCGATCAGTTCTATGACTACGTACCAGGTTCTTATTGTATGTATTGATCAAGAAAATGGTAAGAACGCTCAACACTTTGTCTTTCATCCACTCGGGACTACGCATTTAGAAGGACCTATTCAAAAAATTGAAGTTTTCCAATTACGCACAACCTTGACTGTGACTTATTTTCTCTTTCAGTGCAACTTGATTCTAATAAACAGCACATACATTTAAAAGTTTAGAGAGGGAAAGGGAGAGATAGAGAGGGGGGCGGGAGATGGTGAAAGTACTGGCACACTGGCAGACATAAAATAATGCCTTACGTCTAATTAAAACAGTAATAATAGAAACAGAAATGGGTGCAGTGCCCCCCCCTTTTGTGCCATTTGAGTGCATCCACATGGGATTAAAGACAATTGTTGCTGTTCCTAAGATAAGCCTGATAAATGGATGATTATAGCAGCTTAAGGGAGTCAATCACTGTTACCAAAACAATGGCAGAATGTGAGAGGATGGGACTTGCGACAGGAGAAACATGAGCTCATACTTTTGTGAGAAAGAAAGAGAGCGAGCGAGACATCATGAATGAGTCTTAAAAAAAAATAGGCCAGGTGTATGTAACAGAATAAAAGCCTAAATGTTTCCCATTTGATGTGGTTTATTTTGAGGTTTAGTTATTTCTCAGGACCTCCTTTCCCACAATCTCTCTACACACAATAAAACCACAGGTTTCATAGCTCAGCGTTTCTTGCACGCTTCTCCAAAGAGCTCCCCACATCCTATATCTCCTGATATCTGTGAGATTAGGGAACTCTTACGAGAAAGAGAATGAACCGTGCATTCATAGATAAAGATATATTTCATTTAATAGATATCGATATATGGGATGCAAGTGTGCAAAATCTGTGGTGTTATTTTATTATTAATTTTTTCTTTTGTCCCGGGTGGGTGGGGGCAAATCATGTAATATAGTCACAGTTATAATCCAACGGACAAAGCATAAGCAGGCAGGGTCATTACGAGGCATATTCATAATCATAAAGGACAGAAGAAGTGAAATATTAACTGTGAAACAAGACTCTGCATTTCACGAAACATTCACAAGGCTTTGCATCAAGACAAGAGAGCCGGATAAAGGCTAAACTCAGAGCAGGTGCACACATTAGGTAAAAGACCAATAAAGGGACAGCGGCAAACAGAGGCACGTGGCAATGTAAACAAAAAGCACACGGAGAGAACTCGGAACAAAACAGGCGTGTGTAGCACGTCTCTCAGATGAGGGGAAATTTACGCCAAACGGGTTAATTAACTGACAAAAAGGTTTCCCTTTGCTGAGGTCTGTAAAACGTTACAAATGGCTGTGATACTGGGGTTAATTCTTAGTCATTTAAACACAGTCATATGTGTACATATCTTGTGTAATGCTCTAACAGAATCATTTCTATCAAGTGTGGTTTCAGAACATTTCAGCCTTTTCTTAAAAAGACGTGGCATTCCTGAAGTCACGGGTCCTCTCAGAACTGATGCCCGAGAGAAAGAGAGAGAGAGAGACAGAGAGAGAGAGAGAGAGAGAGAGAGGGACTTATGCACAGTGTCCATGACCTACAATGTACAACACAAAAACGCAACAACAAGGCTGCGGAGTTTACTGCTGAACACTGTGAGCCGAAACAAGAAGTTTACTGCAGGCAAAAAGCAGCTCAAGGCCACTTTATGAGGAGCACACAGAGAAAGTATACACTTCCCTGAGAATAAAATGGGTCATGTTGTTTCAGCTCTAATTAAAACAGCAAAGTAAAAAAAAAACACAAAAAAAACACACACACACACACACATACACACACACACACACACAACGCTACGTCTAAAGATACATGCGGCAGAGGCAAAGAACTGCAGGAAACAGCGAACGCGGCACTGATGATGATAATTAAAGAAGCAAGATCAAGGAATTTCTGTTATTAGAAATTCGCCCTGATGAAGAGAAAATATAAAAACGTTCAACGAGGAGGGAAATAATTATTCCGCTCGATGCACATGTGCAGGAAGGATGAGAATGCGTTGCTGTTTTCTTTGTGTGTGAGAAGAATGTGTGTTCATGAAAGTAGGTCAGGTTTTGGAAACTGACACATCTCCCTGCTAGCAGATTACAACAAGCCTAAAGAGCTAAGAAGGAGAAGAGAGGAGCGAGAGATGTCCATTGAGGGGACTTCAATGAGTTTGCGCCTTTGGCCACTGTCTGCCTAAAAATACTCCATACCACTGAGCATACTCTTTGAAAGCAAAATCTATTTGTTCTATTTGTGGGAGTAATCAGGACCACTTGCTCGATCTGCTCCTAATTGAATGATTACTCACTGGTCTTTGGTACTACTTCAGAAATGACATCTTGGCCATCATCTTTCTCTGTCTGGGTATGTCACTTTCATTTGCTCCATAAAGCTGAGGTGTGGTGAATCCCTTCCGTAAGCATCCAAACAGCTGCAGGCAGATCATTTCAAACGGACGGCTGACGGTTATCTCCTGTCCAAACACCAGCAACCTGAATTACTTCCCCTGCCAAGCACTCAGGGCGTGAAATAGCTCATGTAGAGTAAAAGTTAATCTGGGGGCAAAGAGGGAATGATGAAGGGCCGAGAGTGCCAGGCTGCCGTGTGTGTTAGAGACCAGCAGGGAGTGCTGTTGTGCAGAACTACAGTGCAGCACTATATTTTCAGAATGCCGCCACATGACAGCCTCAACAGCGCAAAAATATAAAGAAAATTCACTTTTTATTAGTGTTTCAGCTTAGAGTGGTATATAGTACTTTTAGGATATAGTACTGACTTCATATTTATGTCTTCATGAAGTAGCAGTGAACGTTGAGTCCATCTGCATGGACTGCCTGAAATCTCGACTGCATACCATACGAGCAAGTACTGATTCCACATAGTACTGACTACGTCACAGAGTATAAATGAATACAGACGAAATAGATGCAGACTCCACCGAGTACCGACATGTACTGACTCCACGGAGTGTCAGTAAATAATGACTGAATTAAAGATCAGTGATTTTTAGGGTTGGGTTCAAGGCCACCTTAGGTGAGACTGCTTCAAGACCGAAGTTTTGGAGCTAATGGGAATTTCAAGATTCATGGAAATGACGTTAAGGCCTGGCGTGGTGTTGAAAAAAAATATTTCACATCTTGATAAGTCATCGATTTGTGTTCTCAAGACCGGTTTCACGTACGATGACACTAGTGACTGCTCACTCCACTGAGACCTGGCAGGTACTGACTGACAGAATTATGGACCACAGATGTCTCCCTCCATTGAGTACTATCAAGTACTGACCCCATACAGACTAGGTGAATACTGACTGAATTATGGATCAGGAATCTCTCAATCCATTGCAAGTACTGACTCCATGGAGAATCTCTGAATACTAACCGCACAGATAATTGACAAATGTCATTTCCTCAGGAGTGACTGAGAGTTGACTTAAGAACGTATCAATGAATAACTGAAATCATAGAGTACTGGTGAGCTTTGACTCAGAAACGACTGAGATTAAGCTGACTCCATACTCACAAGCGATCGATGAGTACATTCTCCAAAGAACAGTCATGACTACCAACTGCATGAAGTCACAGTAAGTACCAACTCCTAAGGCAACTAGTTAGTACGGACTTTAACAGAAGAAAAAAAACTTTATAGGCTCTCGTCATGTGCGGCTCACATGGAGCATCAGTAGGTGTAGTCAGTATTGACTCCGCAGAATATTCACAAATGCACCATTAGGTGTGGTTAGCACTGACTCAACAGAGAAGTATCGGTGATGGTGGTCAGCTCTATCTCTCTAAACTTTTGGCAAGTCCTTGAAGTTCTGGCGAGTCCTAACTGCATGATGATTCAGTAAGTAATGCACCAGAGTATCAGCAAGAACCAATTCCACTAATTGACCATGATCACTGACTCCATGAATTACTGGCAAGTACTGACTGCACATAGCACTTACAAGTATCAGCTTCATAGAACAGGGGTATCCAACCTGTTTGCAAAGGACCAGTGCGGGTGCAGGTTTCCATTCCAATCAACCAGTTAATTAGTTGATTTATTAATTATTAATTAGCTGATTGTGCCTTTCACTTCTGTAGTCGTAGCTTCTCCTAGGATGGAAAGAAATCCTGCACCCACACCAGCCCTTTCCAGATAAGGTTTGGCACCCCGGAAGTAGAGTATAAGTGAGTACTGTCTCTACGGAGTATTGGGAATTTGTGACTCCGAGAGTCCTGACAAACAGTGACTCTGTAAACTGCTGTTCATGAGTATTAATGCCTGACTTGATCTCAAAAATACACAGACACCATCATTTTGAAAGATGTATTTCTCGAAACTTCCTTTTAGCTTTTGAATTGTACAATCAATCACTCTGTTGACTGTGGCAAGAGGAATCCCAAGGTTATGTGCAATCATACGCTGGCTGAGTCCACCCTCGGACTGACCCGTAATACACTCTCATTGAAAATCACACAGCTCTTTTGCGTCTGGTGTTTGAAGGACCCAGGTGGTGTCTGCATAGATACAACTTAACGAGGGGTGTCTGTTTACTTTTGAGATGTCCGTGTACAGATGTGATTACTCATGCCATGCAGTAAGGGGAAATAAGTACTTCCAGAGCAGATATCCAATTTGAAATTACACACATTTACACATCTTTTGACTGTGTACTTACTTTGAAGAAAATTATTATATATCCATAAACAAAGCTAGTATGTTTACAAAAAAAACAAAAACAAAAAAACAACCTTGATAAGGAAAAAAGAATTTGGGCAAAATAAATTATAGCCCATTCCTCTTGGCAAGCTGGCTTCAATTCCCCAAGGCCATTGATGGTCCCTCAGATGGACTCGCAACTGCAAAGCCCTCCATAAAATCTCAATGGAATTCAAGGCAGGAGATGAGCTAGGCCATGCAAGGCCATCTTCTTTTTGAGAAAATGGTCTTGAGTTGTTTTGGCCTTATTTCTGGGGTTTTTGTCACATTAAAACATCTTCCCAGATTCAGTTTCTTGGCCAGTGAGATTCTCCTCTCCTGCTCCTCCCAGTTTCCTTGCTCCATTTACGTTCCCTTCAATCACATGTAACATCCAAGGAACGTTAGCAGAGAAGCCGCCCCGTATCACGACGCTCCCACTTCTGTACGTCAACAGTGCCGTCCATTACGTCTTGTTCTCTGGTTAGCTGCTGTTCCTGCTGCTTTCAGGTCATCCTGCAACTCTTTTCGAGTGACCGCTGCCCTCTCTCCTCTTTTCTTATATCATTAATCTAAGAGCACACTGTGAAATCTTGCATGGCGCTCCTGTCCGGGAATGATTTATACCAAGATACGGACACTGATATAATATACTGTTTTCCCATTCAGATGGATTTTTAAAAACACATATTTGTTCATTCTCATAAATATATCCTGTATTGTTCATATTTCTAAATACAAATTCAAAAGACATTACGTGTGCAAATTTGAAGTTGACATATGCACTAGGCGTATATTAAATAACAAAAACAAAAGTGTCCACATCTTTTAATAATTTCCATTACTGTCTGGCAAGCATGTGCGTATGTATGTGAAAGAGAGGAAGGAGAGAGAGAGAGATTGATGTCTGCAGCAATTTACTGCACTGATGACTAACTCTGGAGAAGAAGAATGTCGATGCTTTATTATTAATAGGGGCACAAGACTCAGTCTGCCTGCTACACACAAGCCACTTGGATAAATAGAGGTGGCCTAACACTGGAGTCAGCACTTCTGCTCAGCACCGCGGTGTGCAGCGAGATCTCTGCCCCGTCAAGAATGAAGGAGCGCAGAGTGTTTCCTCTACTCACTTAAATCTATTACTATTCTAAAATGTATTTACATAACCCAGAGGTCTCCACCCAGAAAATACGCAGTATAAGCAACATTACTGACTGAAGGCGATCCAAGTATAATGTTGAAGAGAAAAAAAAACCCTCATTTAGTCTTGTGCCACTCGGATCTTAACAGAGAGTACAGGTTAAATGGGGTAAATTAAATGGGACTGAGGGACAGCGTGGGATTTAAAACTGCAAGATCAAATCAAGGCCACTTTGTCTTGATGACAGTAGTACAGCGAATTAAATTAAGCCCTCACTCACTATCTGGCTTCACGCCATGAATGTGCAAGGAGTGTGTGAGAACAAACAGACCAGTCCTGTCTGACTGCTTCAATGAGATCTTGGAGAGAAGCAATGGGATGTTCAGGAAATACAAAGGTGAAAGGAGTTTCCGGCATTCCTGGATATTAAGGGTGACGGAGAGCTTCTATATGGATTAAACATCATTATGTTACGGCAGATAACTGAGCTTTAGAAAAGATCCTGTGTGGATGTCGACACAGGACATGCTTTAGTCACTGGTGTATGAGCTGCAACATGCACATTGAGACAGATCGAATGAAATTCTTGTAAAAGATCTGGAAATAGCTGGACCAAAAACGGTTCTATGATCCTGCGCATGCTGTATCCTCAGGTTCCAGGTCTTGGCCAACAGGAGTGGAACGGGAGGTGCTGTTTTTCTGCTGGTGTAGGCCATCTGCTTTAAGGTTTGATCTGTTGTGTGTTCAGAAATGCTTTCAATCAGTCACGTAGATCACCTTTACCTGAGATCATCTTTGATGTGAAGATTAACCAAATGACCTGCATATGCGAGAGTTTATGCATTCAGCTGCTGATTGAATAAAGGCCTGACGATCATGGGATGATAAATAGTGAAGCGGCTGATGAATATATGTGCACATGGGGGCACACTACCAGTGTGTAGTCAGCAATGACAAAGTTTTATGTGACACCCGTACTCGTGGGAGGGGCTCCGTCTTCTTTCAGCACTGCATTACTCATCGCAAAAAGAGACGTGAAAGAAATCAGGGTACACTAATGCTCCTGTGTGCGCGTGTGATCTTTGCTCCCTGAAACATTCAACAGCCAGATACACTTAAACCCCTACCCCATTAATCAAACACACACCCACACACACTCGTAGCCACCTGAATAATGCGCCAATTATAGTACCCAACCAGCCAATGCCTAATGCAAACGATCACTTTTCACAAGGTGCAAAGCTACCAGCCGTGTTCAGCAGAATTAGAGAAAAAGACATCTGCCGCAGCGCCGATGAGGTGACGATGGGCCACAAATAGACTTAATTGACAAAGTTGAACGTGCTGCTTGGAACAGAATGATCGAGCCATAACGAGAGCTTCACTAACATGACTTATCTCAAATTGAATTAAGCAGAAATAGAACAAATCTCCCCAAGTAGCCATCCATAGCTGGTTGGAGAAGACAATCTGTACCTTGAAGCTGTTTTTCAGCCGTGTAATTGAATCTGTGTGTGTGTGTGTGTGTGTGTGTGTGTTAAGACTGAGGCCCCGCTCCCTCCCCGATCTCTATCAGCTCCTCTCCTATGTATCCTGCAAGTCTACCCCCAGCAGGCAAGCGCCATGTGGTACATGTGCTACTTAATAATAACCCCATCCTCCTAATCTCCTAAGTGTTTTTAATCCTTGCTGCTCCCCCTATTTTTATCTCATTTAGTAGAGTGGGTTGATTAATTCACTCTTGTCAAACTAATGGTATGTACAGTAAAAGTGTGACACAATTACAGATTAACACCTACTTTGACTGAAGACGGACTCGCATATGCACGCACGATATACAAGCATGAGCGTGCAAACGTGCACACAATTTGAATATGTATGCTTGGTAAAAAGTAGGGTAAACCAGCAGGATGTTATTGGTTAAAGAGTGATTTAAAACACTGGCCATAAATAGACGCTTCTAACAACATATGAACCATACTGCTTTAGTGAAAGGGAACATCTGCATGCATGTGAACTATTTGAATCCACAAAAGAAAGAAATGATACACAACATGGCATTTTAAAAAAATCTGAATTTTCTATCTGTTTAATGCTTCATTTCCTGAGGTGGATCTTTTTTTTGCAAAACAAGCTAGTTTTGCCTATGTTTTTAAAGGTTTTTTTTTTTTTTTTTTTACATTACAACAGCTATGGACACTTGTTCCCTCACATTTTAACTTCTGAAGTTAATAGGACAAAAAGGCTACGTCAATGTCTCCTCACAGACAACTTGACCTCATCAGAGATGAAACTTTTTTTTTTTTTTGGTCAATTAACACATTTTCTCTGTTTGCTATTAAGGCTTTGATTATGTGGAGCATCTGCCATGCAACTCACAGTAAATTAGCAATTACTACAGAAATGTTAACGGATTAGACCGCGCACATTCAAATAAACCCGTGGTCTGCCTTGCATTAGGCGCTACTCTCAGAGTCGCTGTTAGAGAAAATTATTCAGCTGATTTCTGATCAATTACAATACAGACTTCAGCAGTGCTTCTGTATAATACATGCTAGTTTACCATTAATTGATTTTAATGGGGTTTATTATAATTACATAGTATGTTAAAGTAAAACTTACAGCGTGCAGTCTATCAATATAAACTTATATGTACTTATTTATAATAAGTCTATGGCTCAGAAGTTTGTTCCCTTAAAACACCATAATGGAGATCTCCATTCTGCTAAATACTTCAATCTATGAGGGTCTGACACTACATCAGTGAGTAAAGACCCTCTAATGGTACATTCTAAATAAATAAATAAATAAATAAATACAGCTGTGGTGGATTGGCGACCTGCCCAGGGTGTACCCTGCCTCTCGCCGGAGGTCAGCTGGGATTGGCTCCAGCTTCCCCCCCGCGACCCTGAACAGGATTAAGTAGCAGAAGACGAATAAACAATGAACGAATAAACAACAACAACAACAACAATAATAATACTAACAACAGCAACGACGTCTAGAAGTCTAGAGCTTAGATTCTCACAAAACAGCATTAGCCGTAGAATCAGCATTATCATCACTGTGGTGAAAGGTTTTCTTTTACTTGTTTGTTTGTTTGTTTGTTTGTTTTTAAAGCGATGATGAGTTTTCTGCATTTTACTGACCGGTTAAAACAGCGCAGCCATTAGCAGGGCACAGAGCTACAGTTACGTATTTATTTATTCACTGCTAGACATCTTAAGATCCAAATAAATGGATTAGCACGGGTCGATTAAGCACAAGTAGTTATAATCAACCTTTTATATGATACCTAGGCTGTGAGCAAAACCCTCATATCCCATAGACATGACCTCAGTACCTCAAATGTGGCATTTATACAATATTGTTACCTTCCTAAAAGGTGCTCTTCTTTCAGAAAGATAAATAAGCAATCAGTTGGGCTTTTGAGGAGGCTTATTAAAGAGGAAGCAGCTTCAGGAAAAACAAATGAAAGACCAGTAGGTCAATTATTCACATCTCAGTCAAAAGAGGTGGCAGAATTTAGCTCTGTAAAGTACAGACCCATGACAAGGAAGCAAGCGAGCGAGCGAGAGAGAGAGACAGATATGGGGGTAAAAAAAAAATATGCCAGAATTTGCTCTCAGCACATCTTAGATAAATTATGATAATGTCACCTAGAAGCTAGATAATGCCTTTATCAGGAGCACCGTTATTACCTTAATAAAGATTCTTCAACTGTGAGGGCTGAATGTCACAATGTTTGCCTTGAGTGATGGACTTTTAGATTAAACAGGATTTCAGAGCGACTGAACAGCAAATGTGTATGTGGAAACACTTCTGATGTCCTTCAAAGCACAGGGAACTCACCGCTAACAGCTTTAGGATTTAACACTATACTCAGTCTATTCGTGTCATCACACCATATCAACTCCAATCAAATGGATGAGAATAACAGTGAAAAAGTGAAAAATCTGGCTCAATCTTGTGAAAAGTTCATTTAAAAAGATAATAAAAATAAATAAATAAATAGATAAATAAATAAATAAATAGCTAAATAATAGTGGTGGTTGTTCATATTTAATTAATTCTTTTACTTATTGTTATTTAATAATTTATTCCTTTAAACCCTGCATTTAAAAATAACCTCCTAAGTGGCCTGCAGCAAATCTTACGCTCACGTTTTAGCTGCACTATCAGAGTTACTGCTACCAGAGTGCAACAATGCACACAGTACAACTGAAAGCGGTTTTGTTTTTTTTGTTTTGTTTTTTCTGGGAAAAAAAAAGGCCTTAAAGTCACTTCTGGGTTGCAAAAACTAACATGCCAGAGGAGCAGCTCTTCAGGAACAGATCAGGCCGTGTGTCAAAGCTGGACATGGGTCTCGACTTGTGCCAGATGAATCAAACAATGGCCGCTCAGTTTTTAATTCCCACCAGGCGATCAGTGCACGCTACACGTCACACTTGGAGGACCTTTGGCATCTGCAAACGTGAATAATTAAACGACTGCAAAACTTTCCACTGAAATCCCAACTTTGTAGAAGTTTAAACATCAAATCAAATGTTTATTTTCATGTGAAGCGTAATACTCATGTAAACGCACGATGTAGAAATGTAAAAAGACCGCATAAATAAACCCCTTGTATCTCATCTGGGTGCACTTACAATTAATTATACTCTCCTAAACCACTTATATCTGACCGTAGCTCATTTATGGAACTTTCCATGATATAATCACCTCAATTGCCTTTTGGACGGCTGCCGGGTTTAACAGCTACAACTCTCTCTGGGGTGACGTAGTAACATCTATTAAATTACAAGCAAAAGCACCTGTCATGTGTAAGCAACGGATCTGCCTAGATACTTAATGGAGGGATTGTCATTCTCAAACCCAAAAAAGACACCACATGTTGTTTAGATCCTGTAGGAGCGCTAGTGGCCTACATAGTACAAAGCCACCAATCAGGGTAATGATAGCGGCAGGAATTCTAGTGAAAGGTAAACCAGGCAATAATCTTCAAAGTGTAAAACTAGAGGCAACATAGAAGCCAGAAAACCAACAGATTGTTAAGCAATTACTACATACTTGACTGTGAGCCAAAGGGTCAAAAGGTACCTCGAGTTAATCAGTTTTTAATGTACTGGTCATAAATGAAGAGCAAGCTCGAGCAAACCGGGATGAAAATTTTTTACATAGTGGTTCATTACACTGACCAGCGCTAAAAGTCAAAGGTCACCGGGTTCTAAAATGTTGGGCGAGTGTGTGAAGGTGATGAGAATGTGAACGACGTGTAATCGAAGAAAGCCGTCTCAGATCAGCAGCCCCCGATGTTCTAGCAGGGGTTTATTTTGAGAAGGTGCTGACCGGGTCAAAGTCAGGTTTGTTATCTGGGTCACCAAGAAAAGTAGGAAGGGAGACGGAGGAATATAGGAACGACGTCAGGCACAGGATAACTGGAAGTGAAGATTTCACCTTCTAGGGGCTTGCAGGGGTGCAGCAACACTCAATCGAAATCCACCCCAGTCGAATGTCACGCAAGCTCGACACCAACACGAGCGATCATCCAGCTTAGCCTTCCTCCGATTTAAAGACGGAGAAAGACTAAGAAGCAGGGTTTAAGCCTGAACGATGTATACGAATGGAATTTCTTTAATTAAGCAGTCACCGTGAAATTCACAGCACTTTTTCAAAACAGACATCAAACACACTCCAGAGGATTTGTCTAATTAAGCGTCCTTGAGCTGTGAGGCTTCCCATACACCTTACTCCTCACATCAAAGAGCCAATCAGAGGGCAGATCCTGAGGGCTCAGCCAGTCGGAATCGTTATTATAGACTTCTAATGACGCTGACCTTTCACAAATGACCCGGGATTTTGGTAGCGAGACACACGAATCACAGCAGGTGGAAACCAGAGCATCAGTGCATACGATAGCAAAAGTTAAAAGATTACAAGCACCACTTTCAGGACCTGGATGTGTTCCTTGCAGGGCAAGGATAACGTTACTACACCGTTACTAACCAGTTTCACTTCGAGTCAAATTCTGCTCTTATCCCCTATTTAATGTAGATCTTTTTTGTAAGTAAAATATAAAATACGCAGGCAAAGCTACGTACTGAAATCAAGATCAGTGAAATCTTCTAACAATAGATGTGACCCAAAATACTCGAAAATACATTTTAAAGGGTCATGAAAGGGCTCTCAGTCAACAGAGTTTTAGACTCAGGCGTGCTAATATGTGTGTATTTTACTTCACAATATTTGCAAGTTGTGACATTTCTACCAAACCACACTGACATTTCTACTGTGCATGAGTATGTATGTGCGCACGCACGCACGCGCGTGTGTATGTGTGTGTGTGTCTCTTGAGGGTGAGCAGTTGCAGTTATTGTGTACCCACACACTCGTGACATCAGGGGCAGATAGGGGCCTTCACAGAGTGCTGTGGCATTGTGTTAGTGAACTACACACTTGAATCAATTAAACACAGTTATCAAGATGAATAATCCGCGCAACACCAAAGAAGTCCCAGCGTTCAGGTCTCACCACAATACAACTCATGCTCATCATGCTTCACAAATAACGAAAATGACTAAAATTAAGGAAGACTGTTTACAGGAATATTTACAATGCATGCTACTCAGGCTTTAAGTGCGGAGGTCCATCCTACCAACCTAAATCCCCTCATCTCAAAAACATCCTTCAGTCCATGTTTTATATATATACACACACACACACACACACACACACACACACACACACACACACACACACACACACACACACACACAC
>JAQLOM010000035.1:7822631-7832723 GCA_030068315.1 Chrysichthys thysi
TTGTTTGCATTATGAGAAATTATGACATCCTGTGTTAAGACGACATCAATAGATTATTTGAGCGGATTGTTTGATTTATTCTCAGTAATTGGAGCCCAATTGAGGCAAGTTCAACTACATGCAGCTACACTGCAAAATTAGCCCCATTTGATTTAAGCCTCTTGATATCGATTAACATCGTGGATTGCATTTGACTTCAGGCATCGATTTGTTATCTCAGATAGTATTGACAACAATTAACCTCCTCATGACTGCTTGAATAACTTAGGACAGTTTAGCGGATGTTTTCCAAGAGGTGGCGCTAGCCGTTGTTTGCAGAAACAGATAAGTTACGGTGGGCTTATCAAAATGTTGTCCACGGGGGTACTTCTGCCTATTGCGCAAGTGATCCATCTCGCTCCGCTGTAGAATCTTTGGTTTGAACATAATGCGCTTCATGGTGATGCGACACACCTCAATTCTATTTATGAAACCATTGTGCAAGACGCGCTTTCGGGATCCCCCCACCTGCTGCACTACACACCTCACACATCGGCCAAAATGTGATCTGGCTGATGGTACGCCATTTTTTAACTAGCTGGAGGATTTATCGCGCAGAAACATGCACGTATGTGGCAACAAGCTAAATAGAAAATCTACAACAAAGCTGTCACATAACTCACCTTTTAAAGCACAACACAGAACCACATCTAGGTCCAACATACAAAGAGAAAATTTAAAACAGCTAGCCCGACACCAACGATGTGTTTTACGTGCAGCGCTAGGAGAGACCACCACATGTCATAGCTAAAATGTTCACCATTTTAGTCTTGCTGAAGTCTTGTCAAGGGAGGAAATGTTTAGTCTATATCAGTGCACTAAAACAGCTTGCTAGCTCGCCATACATGATTGCATCATTACTCTAGCTATCACTTTTTCACCTAGCCAATTAGGTTTCCAAGCAACCAGAACATGCAATACTGGACCGCTCGCATGCCTGATGGGCAAACGAATGAATTTATGATTTTACAACCCATGGGAGGACTTTTAAAGGTCAGAGGTTTCCACAGCCTTATGCTATTAGGTTTCACGCAAGATAGATAGAAGAATTCTTAAAATACAGTCGAGAAAAAGAAAAAAAAAACCCCAGTAACTTCAGAGACCTCTTTATCAGATCATGACATGGTGCTAACTCTGGGTGTGTTTACACATTTAGTGCTGCCGTCATATTCAGCATCAGAAAGAAGTGAAAACACTAAACAGTACTGTGAAGGATCACTGGGTAAATGTGTTAAACATAAAGAATAAAAAAAAAGTAAAAAAATAAAAAAAAAAGTAAAAAAATAAAAAGTCTTACTTGGTGTGTAACGTCATGGGTGGTTTAAATTAGGCAGGGTTAGCATTTTCAGCAGCATGAATCCAACATCATCATGCTCACTTATTAGAATTGTTGCAACTGGTGTGCGAGTTCGAGTTGGTTTAAAACACTTGTGATCCGAGCTGCGTCTCTGCTATCAGCAGTTTCAGTTCATGACTTTAATGAAGCAGAGAGAGGCAACAAACAAGGCAATTAACCATGAAGCGGCAGTGTTTACTGGCAAACACAAACCATGATAAACGATTAGAAATGTAATATGCTGTAAAATAACCCAGTTACAACAGCTGCAAACAGCATTACAGACATTAGATAAAGGGAAATACAATAAGGCCATGTAGATATGAAAGCAAGCGAGTAGGGGGCTGTGTGTAAAGGCAGCTGCTGTGCAACTCTGTAATCGCTTTGCAAAATGAATTAGCCTGGAATTTTCCTCGTTGACCATGTTAAAAATTAGTTACATTTTTTTAAAGGAAGTGAAAATTGAACTTTAGATACAGGCTGGGAACCTGGTGTTTTAATAAAACTTTCATGGTATGAACATGATGTGCGCATTTGGGTCAACACACGTCTCTCTAGGGCATAATATACTTTAGATATAAGGATGGCCTGGGTTACGTATGTGTGACAGCCTGGCGGGAAACCTTTTCAACTACATTCTGTAGACATACGGCTTCTGAAAAATACAGGACTTCCTGGACCGATCGGATTTTAAAACGGAGTAAAAAGTGAAAAGGGAGGGGGAAAAATCGTTCAAAGATTTCATTCCAATTCCAGTGAAAGACACCCCGCTGACCTCCGCATTCATCATTTAGATTAGAACACTTACAGAAAACAGCATTACTATGAAAGAACGTAAAGGTTTTCTCATTTAGATTTTCTGAATCATTTCCAGCAATGCGCATTTAAACACGAGCCTCATCAACGTCTCTTTACTCAACTGACTGCTGTTCATGCTAACGTTGGTGGGGAAATAATTGCTGATTAATTCAGTCAGTTATGTTTTGTTGACTACTAGATTTCTTCTTGTTAATGTTTGGCATGTAAGCTGCTGCTTCTTGTTCTTGTTGGGGTTTTTTTTTTACTTTGTCGACCGTCGTCTGTACAGGGTGCTATTCTCAGTACTGATTTATGACGAGACGGCACAGAAGCATGACGGACAGTTTCACAGCTGATATCTGATGACAAACTGAATTCATTAGCTTCTGATCAAATCGCGAGAAAACCCAATTCGGTCTTTTCTAGTTGAATTCAGACACAGCAACGTGTGACGGGTTTTCCCAGACCACCATGTCATAAACTAAATTCTGGCTCATATACTGTATAGGCCATTTAAAATGTTGTGCTTAAATGTGCTCACACACAGAACGGATTTCTAATCCTTCGATTGGGTGTCACCCAGTAGCGCATGGGTTCCCTTTTTAGTCTTGTTCCTCACAAGGTTCCTTCCCCATGACTTCTCAGAGAGTTTTTTTCTCGCCCGCGTCATCTCTGGTTTACTGATTAGGGATCTTAATCTAAAGCTGGGGTTCCCTCAATTACTGTCTATTGTTTAAAGCACTGTACAAATTAAACAGAACTAAACAGAAAATACAGTAAAATATCAACTATTGGTCTTCTTAAAGGTTTCCACAAGAGTAAGTGACTGAGGTGAGCCAATAGGTGTCAGTCTTCACTGTAGCCTCAGTGCCACTACATAGAGGTCAGAGGAATCCGAATCTGATAAGGAACGAGGCCATAAGCCAGTCGCAGCAACATTACAAAAGCTTTAGAAAGATACAAAGATGTTTCTTGGGTCTTACTAGGTCACTTGGGTGTGGGTACCCATTATGGTCTCACCTGAAATCCAAAGGAGCTTTCATCCACTGGTGGAGGTGGAGGGAAGGATGAAGAAGACGCCAAGCCGCTGGTGTCCAGTACAGGTGGAGGTGGTGGAGGGTAATCGCCTGTAGATTTCAGAAAGCAAATTCCAAAAATTAATTGGCTGAAAAACGTTATGTGGGTGAAATGCTTTCAGGAAAAACATAAGAATGCACCATGGGGAAAAAAAAAATTTAAATCGGGGAAGCAATGTTTTTTTTAAATCTGTAACAGAGAGAGAGACACGGTTTTATTTATTTATTTATTTTTATTAAACCTGTGCGAGTGTGAATCAGAGTCTGGACTCATATCCAAGCCATATTTTTCCATAAGCACATGCATCACTGCAATAATTTGCTTAACCCAATGTCTTTAAGTGTCAACAAGCAGGTATTTACTAAGATCGAACAAGCAAACTGCGTGACCAAAACTAGTTGAACATTTTGTTCGTCCAGCCAAGATCATGGCAACATGCCAAATGTAGAATTCTAAAGTCCAGCGCTAATCCCTGGATTGGGTTGCTCTGCAGGGTTAGAGTTAGGGCCTCTAAACTAGATCTGGCTTGGCTGTACTCCCAGTTCCATTCTAGAGTGAATGGTTTGACCGTATACTTCTAAGGACCAAACCATGATAGTGCTTTGCAAATTAATGCCTACAGGACCAAACACTTGTATTCATTCTGTCTTTAATGAGACTTGTTTGTTGGGCCCTGTATTCAGTTTTATTAGAGTCTAAATAATTTCAATGATGTAGTTGATCAAAGTCTACTGAGCACACTAATGAACTGTGACCGTGCGATGGCGGGAAAAAAAAAATCCCATTACCCAGTAAAATCTGTAACTATGGATTAGACAGGTTCATGCCTTGCACAGGGCAATTGCTTACAGGCTGTTGAAACTTCCATGGTTTATGTAAAAAAAAAAAGTAAAACAAAAAAAAAATTCGCATGACCCCCATTGACTACTACTCAGCAAGACTTCTTAAGTGGTCATGAAAGTCTCTGTGCCAACCTTTGTTCTTCTCCCATGCAATTGCTCGCTCCTTTACATGGCCTAATGAGATACCTTTGTGCAGCAGAGCAGAATGAGGATGATACGAATCTTCAAAATAGCTCGCAAATATCTAAAGCGGAAAATGTTTTAGAGAGTATTTCCTAATTGAACAGCCAAAGATGTAGCAGGGGGAAGAACAAGGATTCAGGCAATAGAGTTTGCGCTCCTTGCTTATAAAGCCACTTTTGTAGCTCTTAGACTTACTATACAGGAGCTCAGTTCGAGTCAAATGCCAAATCTGAAATCTAAAATGCTACGGGCAGAACTGGTCTCGTCCAGTACCTGCACTCACAGGCCTACCTCACCTATGTCATTGTGCATTGTCTCTCAATGAGCTCATCATCATTATCCAAGGATAGAAACATGCCAAACTAGTACAAAGAAAAAAAACTGATAAAGAGCTTACAATGGCACTAGGGTTACAAAGAAAACAATGTGGTATTTTCCTAGAAGCCATGCTGCTGTGCATCACTTTCAAGTGACCTTGTGCAAACTGTGATAGTGTAATTTCTTCAAAGAGCAAGCGTCGACTTTAACCCTGGAAGACCCAGACCACCTTATCATAGGAAAATATCTCCATTGGCTAAAATGATGATACAGACACCCTTTCCTACTACATGTTATGAAATGGTCCTTATGGGACCCTCCTGGGATGTCCACTAATGTCCACCAACCAATGAGTGGATTGAATATAAGTGTGAAATAAAAGCTAGGGTCAAATATGACCCCAGGGGTGCTATAGGGTTAAGGTAATGACTCAGGCTTTTTTTTTTTTTCTTTTAAAAAAAACCAACATATTAATAAAAGAATATGGAAATAAATATGGACCAGTCTGTTTTAATGAAAAGTTTCTGGTACTAGGATCTTACCTGAGTGTATCAGTGCTTTCTGTACCATTGAAAACAGCTGTGTGTGAAAAGCTGTGCACACACCTAGAGGCAATCATCATGTCAAGTCACTCTGACCACTCATTGCACCCATTCGAGTGGTCTAATGGACAGTAGCTAATGTCAGAAGTACAATGCCAAGTCAGACGTCTAGCTTTCACTAAAGAGACTACTACAATGAATTATAAGAACCACCTAATTTTACAGGATGAGACTGCTTGACTGACATTGCAAATGGCTAACCATATTTCCTCACCACTAGCTGTTCAAACTAAACTTCTGAATGACATTTAAAGCCACAATTATGTTACCATTCTTTAAGGCTTTTTTCTTTTTATTAACCATAGTCAGTTGATAGTCACTTATTGCATCTTTGTGCTTACAATTGGAAAGTTTCTGTTGTAAACCAGCATACAGAAATCTACATACATGAACGCAATCTTCAAGATTCTGAAGCTTCAGGCCAGAAAAGTGTGCAAAACACACCAGTCACTCCAAGTCCCCAAGTACTGTATCTGAGGCCAAGACTTGAAATGCTAGAAATGTACCATATTTGAGAATGGAGTGGTGAATATAGTTGGCTCTCTCAGTGTTTATAATGTAATTCAAAGAGTACAATCAAACAATATTTTTTAGAGCACATCAATACAAATTCGGCATGACATGGTAGCACAGGTATCGTTGAAGGATCTCAGCTCCAGCGTCCCCAGTTTGATCCTGAGCCCAACTTCCTGTTTGTGTAGAGTTTCACATGTTCTCCCTGTATTTCTGTGGTTTGCCTCGAGGCTCTCTGGGTAATTCCGATCTCTCAGATCATGCCGCTACGTGGAATGGCTAGGAAATTTAAGAGGTCTTGAAATAAACTGCAAAATGTAAGCATTGCATAGATTTGGTCTTCTGGGGAGAAAAAATAAAAAACTGAAAACGCTTACCACCAGAAATACAATAAAATAATAAAATACATTTCTAATCCTGTGAAGAGTGGAAGATCTCAAAATGTATCATTCTTTTCCTTTAGTATCTGATCAATATTCGAAGGGAAGAAGGGCAAAAATCTGATAGTGAAAGCACAGCTCGGTGTTCTCTAAACAGACAGTACTGGTAATTGCCATGATGTTTGCAGCGTCATGCACTGTGAATGCTGTTTCAATTAATACATGTATAAATATATAAATGAACAGATTGTCAGATGACTCTTGCTTAAATCCGTAATATGCTGGTTCCTGTAATGTGTATACGGTGTCTTGCAATTGGATCGGACTCTGGTTAGTCACAAAAACACCTTTTTTTCCCCCTGATCTCCCACCACAGCGTCTAGAGTTTACCCTTGGATGACGTTTGCTGGTCCTGGGCTAAGCTATAGAGGGCGCAATGGGAGATCGGGAAGGCCGCGTGTCATGAATATGAGCGGTTCCATTTGTGCTGACTGGAGAGCCTGAACACTGTGCTCTCACTGATGAAGAGACCAGCAGGAACACTTACTTAATGTCACTCATTATCACTTGCTTTTTTATTGAGTTATTATGCACAAGTGGCTGCTTTGTGTGCACTGCATTCTAATAAGCAATTAACATTATTTGAGAGCACCATAAAAGGTTTAACTTGTAATTGGGAACATAAGTATTATTAAGGACTGGATTCAAAATGCTGTGAAGAGTTTGGCCGGATATTACAGCTCATGAACCGAACTTCCCGCAGACTCAAGCGCACATTTCAGACAGCTTGACCTGTCGTTTTGACATGCCTCCTGTTGTCCAAAGTGTATGCCATTAGTCTTTATATAAAGCAGTATTTGGGTTTTTATTACTGCTTGGAGCACTTTTCTAAGCCAGTATATGAAATCTTGCGTTGATGTGGCAGCACATATTTTCATAACATATCCTCAGGTGGATAGGGTTTTAGCATATCTCATTATTGATCTAAAAGAATTTAAACATCCAAATCTAAGTTGTTTCTCTTTCGCTGAACACGTATAACCTGCATGGAAAATTCCCAACCTGCAGCATGAAAATCAATGAAGCAAATATAGAAATATACCAAGTGATGTAAACAAACTTACAGTGTGATAACGACCAGTGGGAAACTCCCCAAACCTTATTCCTGTGGGAAAAAGCCTCCATACACACCATGCAGCCACCATTATCACTCGCCTCATCCTCACTACCTTCCACAACAGCTTGGTAAATAAACGCTATTTTTTAATTAGCTGTAATAGTCAGTATGGCTGATTCATTGCATCATGCAGCTGCAAACAACAGAACACCGACTTTCTCCTAGAAGGGTGCGAGAGCTGATAAAAAAATAAAAAATAAAAAAAAACACCCGGAGTGTGTGGAGTTGAGTGGAATTCCACAGGGACAACAGAGGGAAGTTTGAAGAATCAGACATGAAGGGAGATTAAACTATTAGGTGGGAGTGAAAAGAGTGGAAAGGTGATGAATTCAAACAGCTATTCTCAGCAGGAAGATCTTCAAAAAGAGCCACTGAGAAGTGCTCAGCTGAATCGCTAACACACTGGCAGTGAGAGAAAATGTCAAGGCCTTTAGTTAAAAAGTATATGCAGTTATGAATACAAGAGAGTACACCATCCTTTAATTCATTTTTCTTTATTCAGCAGGGCCTAAAATCACAATTGCATGGTTCTCACCCATTCCTATAAATAAACCAATAATCTCAGGTGCCACCAACAACAAAAACCCAACAGATTTTCTTTTTTCCCCTCAAAAAGTAAATTGAGTAACCGATGTGCAGAACACGGGTGGGGGGAAAATACATACATCCTTCCTATTTCTGCTATGATACAAGGTGGTATTTGGCAGCTAGGTGTTATTGATGAAATGCACAAGACTAATTCATTATCAAGAAGTGGGAAAACCTGTATAAAAGCAAATTTCTGGTACCGGAGCACTCAGGTATGTGCCTACATCATGCCAAGAAGAAAGGACATCAGTCATGATCTCAAAGAAGCAACTGTAGCTGTTCATCGTCCTGGGATGGGTTATAAGGCCATCTCCGAACAATGTGAAATTCACCATTCTACAGGGAGAAGGACTGTTTACAAATGGAGAGTCTTTAAGACAGTTGTTAATCTTCCCAGGAATGGGTGTCCCAGCAAACTCAGTCCAAGGTTAGATCATCTCGTGCTTAAAAAGATAAAAGAAAAATCCAAGAGCTACATAATGTAACCGGGGGACACTGTAAGCACATTTAATGGTTACATTTATGATTGCACAATCTGAAAGAAAAAAAACAAAACAAACAAAAAAAAAAACGAACAAGTATGCCTTTCATGGTAGGGTAGCTAGGGAAAAAAGTCCCTGGCCTACAAAAAGAATACGCAGCATGACCAAGGTTTGCAAAATTGCATCTGACCAGACCACAACAGTTCTGGAACAACATCCTCCAAGATGAGACCAAGGTGGAGATGTTTGCTCATCATGTACAGCACTCCCCTTTATACCAGATTATTCTTGAGACAAATGTGAGGCCTTCAAGTCCAGAGTCTCAAGTTGGGCTGAAAATGTTTACTTCAAGTTGCTAAAGGCGGTTCGATACATTACTGAACTGTTACTGAATTACAGAGTGTACTTATTTTTTCCCCCACCTAGTTTCTGAATATTGGTTCACTGTTTGGGGGAAAAATTTTGAAAATTGTTGCGTTGTGGTTATTTGTTTGCTTACAGAAGTCAGTGTGGACCACATAATTGTTACTTAGGTCCTAATACATAAAAACATCGAATTAAAGGAGGATGTACTTCCTTTTTCCCCCAAGACAGTAATATCCAGTAAGAATGGCATTGGCTGCACACACATGCTATCAACAGGATGAGGGACATACACGCAAACATTTCTTTACAAAGTGTGCAAACATAAAATTGGTACGCCCTTATTTAGCAACATTAGCTGAGCTGGCCAGCAACCAGAGAATATCTTAGCAACAAGCTAACAAGCTAATGTTAGTGAGGACTCTAATGTTGATGATTATCTTCTCAAAACAGAGATTAGTATGGCCAGTGTTAAAGATATAACCAAGAATCTCTTTATATTAACTGATTTAAACCCATTACTGGTACAACCGAATTAAAAAGTAGAGGAGGGGAGCACTGTTAAGCTGTACAAAGTGTGAGCAGCCATGTTGATTTGACGCCACTCTGTAAATGGTGAAATAGGAAAACACCTGGTAGCTGTACAGACCACCCCAAAGTGCAAGTTTCTATGGCTATTAGCAGATGTAGGTGCATTCGCTGCAACTATTGGTCTTTATAGTGTTTCAGACGTCACACCCGTGGGCCACGGAGAGTCTAATATCTTTTGTACACTTGCCTGGGCACGAAATTCAGGATTTTGAAAGGTTCTGCAAGATATAGTTACTAGATGTTTTTCAAAAAAATCCTCACAGGATTTTGTCTGAGCCAGTTAGTGGTGAGTAAACAAGATCTTTTGTTATGAGAAAATGTCTGTGGTTGGCCATCTGCCATGTCAAACAAATTGCCTCTTTCTGTGAAAGCAGGTGGTTCTTGGCCTTGTATATTGATGTAACGTACCAGACTCTCTAGCAAATGCTAGAAGTCTGGCTTGCAGGATAAGCTAGGCAAATACAGTATCACACGAATGCTTCCACCTGTATCGCAAGCTTTGAAACTGTTACTTCTCCAGCAGTAGGTTTTTTTTTTCCCGACCAAATAAGTTCTTTGACAAAATGTTAATGTTTGTCATGGTGGTGGCATTGATTAACAGGGTTCAAGTTAAATTAAGGTACGAACAAAACCCTCCGACGAGGTAGGTCACTCGCTCAAGACTTCCCTGCTCTAACTCTTACAGTACAGTGATCCCCCGCCTATCACGGGGGTTACGTTCCGCCAACCCCCCGCATAAGGTGAAACCGCGATACAGCCGTGCCACATTAATTTTTATTATTTATAAATATTTTCAGGCTTCA
>JAQLOM010000035.1:7842067-7853736 GCA_030068315.1 Chrysichthys thysi
CTTATCCATTGTAGCTGGCACACATCTCATAAAGCTGTGAAAACACTGTAAATGGTGTGAAGGTCTTGATTCAGGTGGCATGCGCAATCTGCATATCTTCAGTAACAGTCTCAGACATGTCAGTCTGTATGGATGGGCAAATAAAAAAGGTGGGGGGTGGGGGGTATTGAAGGGTGGATGGGAGAATACAGAACGGCAAGGTCGATGGCGCTTCGAAACACATACGTATTAATATAAACATGACCTGAAGCAGCAATGCTTATTCCTTGGCATTTAGTTTATGATCTCTTCAAATAATCTCTACAAATATGTCTCCTTAGCATGCCTTGACATATGCAGTGTTTAGTCATTATGAACGGAGCCCTGGTGTGTTTTCCTTCCACAGTGCGTTTCTTTTAGGCAGTTTTTCTTACTCTGAGAGACATTTCTTGACTTTTCCCATCGCTGTATTTCTGAAGGAATGGGTTTCATGTATGTATTGTCAGCCTTGCACCCCCTCAACTGTTTTTTCCCCCTTTTTTTTGCGTATACTTTTTAGTTTGTTGTTATGGTCGAACCACTGTGCACCACCATATATTAATCAGACGGGTTTCACCCAGTCTGAAATCAGTCATACTTGTAATAGGGAAATTATATAAATTATTGAAATACAACTTCAAATCACCTTTGTATACATGTCCACTAGTTCTGTATTACAATACAGGTGCCTGCATTTACAGTTTAGCCGTACAACGTCTGACCCCTTGCCAGTTTATTGACATGTGAATTCATGTGTCTCGGTCATATGAGGCGATAGACAACACAGAGGTGGTGTTTGTGGTCAGCAAAAAAGAATCAGAGTTTTGCCTTACTGTTTTCTCACTGTTATTTGGCGTGCTAAAAAATAAAAACAAATTAGCTAGCTAGCTAATACGACTAGTACATTCTTTCCAGAACCTCGTAGGCTGATACTGAATGGCTGGTGACTGAAATAACATCACATTGGACTACTAACGAAGTGTTTATGCGTGCAACTAAATAAAAAATTTCCTGTAAACTATGTTAGCGACTCTGTCATAAGCGTCACTTGTAAACCAGCACGCCTCAGCTAATATTCAGACAGCACTGTTTTTAGAGAGTTGTTACTGAGATATTTTGGCTTTCACTCTTCCCTAAAGCTGTTTCTATTAGTGTTATGAACACCATATGATAATATTGCACACAATATCCCAAATTCAAGTAAGGACATGGATCAACACCGCCACAACGATCAGGCTAAGTGCAAAATCCTATGTATTATGTACAAAAATGTTTTTGACGTACTTTGCACTTGTATTTTTGGACCTACGTTTAGTGTCTATATATTGTTGGGTTGTTTTTTTTTTTTTTTGTATATTCATACTCAATTTTTTTTTAGCCATCAGCTTGACAGGAAAACCTTTGAATCCTTGAAAGAGAACATGACGGGGAAATCGATGAATGTTATACTGTCATTATGTTAATGAAACCCCTTATGCTTAAACCACTTAAACCTCTTATGGCATTCATGAAGATTGTATTTTTCCATCCAGTAATTTTCCATCCAGTAATTTTCCATTTAGTACATTTCCATTGTTGTAACCTCTACATTATCCCTACTCTAGCTGCAAAACCTGTTTGAACACAATGCGGTGCGCAGGCAGCTGCCAAGCCCTGATGATGTGTGCACACGCATGTTTGTACTAAACTCCAAACACTGCAAATCCTTATATACTGTATATCCATTGTGTGAGCAGACAATATTAAGCACACATTAGCACAACTGATGCTTTCTAACAGCCGTGTACGTCCATGTCTGTAAAGTACAACTTCATCTGGAGCGACAGCCTCCTTTCAGACTTGTTGCTGAAGTGAGCACAACGTCCTCTCATGCGTTTCGTTTCTTTTCGTGCTTTTCTTTTCCTGTTGAACTGGCTTCAGCAGTTCCTGTTTTGAATGACCAAAAATCAGAATTCGTTAAGTAACAGACATGCAGGTGTTAAAAGGCTGACACGGATCTTGCTAGTGACGGAGCACCATGATACTTTTGCTGTAGAAACACCAAGGGACGACATGAAAGAAATTTCCAATTTTGTTGGTGGTGGTGGGGGGGAAGGGAAAAAACCCCCAACAAATTCCATTTCATTTTGATTTGATTTTTTGTGCAGCTGTTCCTTTAAAATAATAATAATAATAATAATAATAATAATAATAATAATAATAATTAATCAATCAATCAATTAATAAACAAACAAGGCAACCCCTTCTAAATATGCAAAACATGATATACTTGAATTTGTATTGAAGGTTTTTTGCTACTCTGACAAAATCACCCAAAGTAGGAAGGGGGAATAATCCCTGCACAAATTTGTGCAGAAAAGTAAGATGCACTGCAGATCCATTCCAAAGATTACATTCAAATGCCAACCTTGACAGATATGAACAAACACAGTCATGAACACGTATGCACACACACGCACGCACGCACGCAGAGAAAACAAAAGTCTGTTTGCCCTATATCTGCATTAAAATGAGCTGAATGGGAACGTGGCTACTGAAAACCTCGTTAAGCGTGTAAACCCCCTTTACATCTGGCCAGGCGCCTTTGGATTTGCTCCTTATTACTGCTTGCTTTATCTCTGATTATGTTCTCTACTTAATATAAAGTACTCTTGGTCAGATAATTGACACGTTCACTTATCTCCACTAATACCGAGTCAATTAGCTTGCTGGCCTTTTAGCTGCCCTTATCCTCTGTAATGTAGGCCTAATGAGCTCCACTCGACTCGAGGCCACGGTTTACCCCGCCGCTCTGCAAATATACACCTCTTCATGCAAAGAGTCGTTGGCATACGTATCTGAAAGCAGCTTTTATTCGCTTTTTCTTCTTACCGACCTTCACCTCTCTCTCTATATATAATACATATAAATAATAATAAAAAAATATATATATATAAATAATAAAAAATCTCTACCGTCTCTACCGCCTATTTCCACTGCAGGGTACTGCCATGACTCCACTTAGCACCTCACTTAGCACTCCACTCCGCACCTCTTTTAAGTTCCCCATCGGGCAAAAGTTGCTATAACAGAGTTGCGGCTACAGAATATTAATGAACTCCTTGTGACTAATCAGATTCGAGATGTCAACAGGTCTGTTGGTATACGGTTACCTTGAATTGAACATTACAGAAAATAACTCATCTCTATAACATCCTGCAAACATACAGTACCATGTTCTTCCGTTTGGCGTCAGACTGATAGCCTTAAAATCTTCCATGAATGTTTGTAAAAAAGTTTTTCCCTGAATGTTTCAGAATTATGGTCACCCTCGATATTCTTATTTGACGAAGCCCTGATTGAAGAGAACGACAAGCACAAAGACAATTCCTGTAATAACTAACAAGGTCGATACTCGTGAAGGGATTCTGGACCACTGCTCCATATGCACAATTTCAAGCTCTTTTGTATTCCTGGGTTTGTGCATGTAGGGCACTCTTCGGTTCAGACCTGTGCTTTTCAACAGTGTTCAGATCTCAAACACTGAGACGGCCCTTGCCAAACATTCATCCTACAGTTTTTTTATTCAAATACAGTTATACAATTAGATTTTATTTGTAAGAAACTTCTGACTATTGAAGCAGCTTTCTATAACTCCAGTTTCAAATAAACAAGTAAGAGCTTACGGTGGCAAAGAAATGTTCCCTAAGATGGCATGAAGAAGAAACCTTGAGAAGTATTAAGACTTGAAAGTAAACTCATCATTCTCTGAATGGGATTATAAATTATTGTACAGGGTGTCCGTAAAGTCTGGACACAGGTAAAAATACAACTTCAAAACAACATCTTCAATATGAATACAACTTTTTATTCAAAGAACATCTTCAATATGATTTCCATCATTTGCAATGCAAATGTTGATGCATTTCGCAAAATTACAAAACAGTTGAATTAAATGAAAAAATATCCAATTGTCATGTTAGCGTGGGACTGACGGACGGACTTTTCTAGGTTGCGGCACCCTTTCCATGAATGAAAAATCTCAAGGCACCCCAAAATATTGTGAGACCCCGGGGGGCGCGCATTAAAATATCGTGAGACGGGGGCAGGGGGGGGGCTTAAAATATTGTGCCTCTGTGTGAATAAACTTTAAGTTATTTAACTCCCATCTCGTCCGTCAGTACCACGCTAACATGACACAGCCACGTTTCTGCGGCACCCCTGAGGATGCCAGACGGCACCCCGGTTGAGAAACACTGCTGTTATATACAACTCAAGGAGAATAACCCTTTGTAAACTTGTGTTGATTGAGATGTATGGTTAAGGCAATTATAGATCCCAGCATTAAGGTCCTATGGAGTACCCTGGATTTAGGCTACAATATTGTGGGACTTTGTGGCAAAATTCAAGATGTTCTGCATCTCTGTAAGGGCTCCTAAAACCCCAGCCATAAAACAGCTCCAAACCCATGTTCAACATAAATTAATGTTCTCCTGAAATAAGAATATTTTTCTCTTTTGTTCGTAATTAATCTCCCCAGTTGGTGAAGTTTTCGAGTTTAAACGTGCAAAAACATTTTGCTCATTTTACAAAATGTGCCATTAAAGCTAGGAACTTTTCTTTTGTTATACTGCACGAAATTTTCTTTACATCCTGACAGCAACAAATAAATCAAATGCTCTGAAAATAAACGGACCCCCCCCCCCAAAAACCCCATCAATCATCCACTGCAATCTCAGGGCTGTAAAAAGCCCTGTCCAATCGTTTCTTTCTTTCGGTCCGAGCCTACCTGCCCGTCTACCTTCCTACTTGGGCACAGTCTGCTCGTGCACTCAATGTGCATGTTCGCAGTCTTCCACAAGACTAAGCAGATGTATTGCTAAAGCTAGTGAGCTAGTCATACAAGAATGGCAGAGAAAAGGCAGCAACATTTCCAGTTACCTACAACAGATCGCGCTACTAAACACAGTAAGAAAAGAAAGACTGACTATAATGACAAAAAGTTTAGATGAAGCAAGAAGTCACAGAGAGAACAGCGGTATAGTTTTAGCGGTAAGCTAGCTACTTATGTATTAGCCCAACCCTAACATTAGCTACACTGTAAACTACGTAGCTATGTTTACACATACATCATATGTTAGATTTCTGTGTATATCCTGTATGTTCGCCGGTGTCTGCATTGCAGTCGTTAGCAAATGTCATTTGATGGTATTTATTATATGGTGGTCTATATTAGCTTTGAACGAGACGTTATACCAATGGCGGAGACAGCTTATTTGTGTTCTTGTGTAGATATGAGCAAGCTTCCTCTACGTCCATGTTCATGGGTTTTGGAGGAGTGGCTACAGAGGGAGGCCTGGAGACAGAGGGTGGGATTTTTTGGTTGGATACTTTCAAAATCGAGCTTACTCTTCCTGGTTTCTTCAAAATTACTGAGCCTAGCTTTAATTCTGGCATGAATGGTGAGGCATACCACGTGCGGCACTGGGCGTATACGGACAGCTCTTTAATGTTAGTCAGGTGCTGCAAATTAAATTGGAATAACAGTGTGAAACCCTACTAGAGAAGTGAAAAAGAAATTATGTATATTTGTAATTTCTGTGGTAAACTTTCAAAAATTTATCTGATAACGGTGTTGTTTCAGGAGTAGGTTTTTTAATATATAAAAACGTGTCCTTCCAATTGCAGAAGTGTAAACCACAAAGCCCAAAGGAGCCTCTTTAGCACATCACAGCAGAGCGTAGAGGCACTTCCTGGACCATCTTGTAACTGGAACACTCAAGCCATATTTTGAGTAAACAGGAACCCTTCCAGGAACCCTTAACCAAGTGAGAACAGTTTCAGTAAAATCTGTAGCAAGTACGCTTCAACTCAGAACTGTGATCACAGATAGAGCAAGCAAAATGACTTTGCAGTAGATGTTATCAACTACTGCAAAGATAACGAAACTGAATGACATCAAAAGTGCTTTATTTCAAAGAAAATATATAGCTCTAGAGTAAGAGCTCTACCAATACCCAGGTCTTGGACCACGCAATGAACACCCAAGAACCTCAAGGAAACTTTTGGGGCAACTTTGAGACTTTCCTTGTACTCACTTCCTGTACTCATGACTAACATTTAATTCCCATACAGCAAAAGACAGCGCCAGATTATTATTATTATTTTCATTTATATGTACATTCATTCATTCATCTTTAGTAACCACTTTATCCTGGTTAACCATGAGGTGAGAATATACCCTGGATGGGATGCTAATCCACTGCAGGGTTTCATCCACACACTCATTCACACCTAGCAAGTAATTCAGCTTAGCTAATCCACCCACTGCACGTTTTCAAGAGGTGACTGAAAACCAGAGAACCTGGAGGAAAACCCATGACTACATGGGAAGAACATATGAAACGCTGTGCAGACAAGAACCCCAGGTCAGGATGCAACTGGGGACCCTGGAGATGTGACGCGGCAACGCTAGCAGCTGATGTGACTGAATGACATTTGTGTTTTCTATTCCAATAAAAATAACTGGGCCACGTAAACATAATTTTGACAGGGTTAATTCACAGTTTATCACCTACAAGTCGTGTATGTGTAGTGTATACTCATCTCAGATCATTTTGTCATTTTGGTGAATTTCTTATAAATGATTTATGTCGTTATCGAGCAATACTAATCTAAAGCAGAATCACGGAAATAGATTTGCCTTCAAGGCTTATACATATATCATCAGCAGGAAGCAAACGATACACCATAACAGCACTACTGTGAAGTTTAGAGCGAATCTAGTGTGGAGAAAATCCAAACGTCATGTCAGATAAACTACATACAAACTGACCGTGTAGGATAAACGTCTAGTAAACGCCATGGACTGATGTACTGCATTCCACAATCACTCTTTCCAGTCTCGTAAGTCATTTCGTTGACATGTTTATACTGTAATGATTGACAGTGTCAAAAGCTAAAGCAAGCATTTTTTTTTTATTTCAACAAAGAACTGAATGTTAAAAACCCCTGGAATGCTAGTAACGCTTGTATGCATTAGCGTCAACATCCACATGAGGTTATACCCAAGGCGACTTTATTAACACCTGAATTCTCTCCTGCTCCTGTGACACCATAAAGCCTTTTCCCTCTAGCACTGAGAAATACAATGCAAAGAAACGCTGAGGTCCCGGAAATAAAATCAAGAGCTTCTCAGGGCTGTTTATCTTATTGCGTCTCAGGATTACTCACACTAAACATATTCTGAAAATTCCAAAAAGGTGTAAAAGGAGTACTACGTGTATCGCTCCAACCTTCTTCCAAGCATAGGGAATTGTGCTGAGCACAACTATCACAATCAATCAAGCAGAAAAGCTGCAGGCATTACTAGCAATGTTCAATTATACCACAGCAACGCTGAATGCTAGGATCTGATTGGTCACAAGTCACTAGGTCCAGGTAAAAATCAAGCACAGGTTTATATTAACACATCCACTCTAATACATTTGAATTTCCAAAGTAGCCCCATACACAGGGAACTTGTAGAACAGACACACTACGTAAGCAAATTTTGGATATGCTAACATTTTCTATGAGGGGACGTTTATTTACGCCCCCGGTTCCAAAAAAAAAAAAGTTGGGAATTTGTGCAAAACATACATAGAAACAGAACTCCACGATCTGAATAATGTCCCGACTCTTTTGAAACGTCTCGCTGGCATCAATTTTAAGATGAGCATAAATTTTCCAAAACACAACACAAATTTTCACTTTCGACATCTGATGGGTCGTTTTTGGCTCTATTTTCTCTTAAATGTGGTTGTACCTGATTTGTAAATTGCCACATTCTGTTTTTATTGATATTTTACACAGTGTCCCAACTTTTTTGGAGATGGGGATGTAACATTTTTAGAAGTCATCTTCGCTGACCAAATTTACGTCTCCTTATGAAAGAAGGCCTTCAAGATGGAAGGCTGTGGTTTGTGCTTGAAGTATCATGGTAGCTGCATATTTCAGTTGCATTAACTTCAAGAGGGACGAGACAGCCTGATGAGGGGAATGACTGCAATAACAAGTGATAAGACCTAAACAATTCTAGTCACAAATGTATCAATAAATGGATAAGAAGAATGGCATGTCATTCTGGGATTAATAAATAAATTGCTAGCATTGGCCAATTCCGTGTACAAATTATGTACATTATAAATTCTAAATACTGTACATGATTATTGTGGGAGGAAAAAAAATCAGAGTAGTAACAGTCACTCTGTTGCGCATCAGGCCTCACCATACCACCCCATCGCTGAGTTTTTCCTTTTATTATGTGGCTCATTTAAATACTACAATCTGATTGGTCAATATTACAGTCGGATATTTCTGTACAACAGCCCGTAGCTATGGACCATGTCATTAGCGAAAGCAATGGAATCGTTATTTTAAATAATAAAATCGTTCTGAAGTCAATATTCGTGTCACATCATTGAGTTCTTTAGTAAGCACCTATGTAATTACATTCCTACACGGGAACCGCATTTCCACATGAATAAAACTGATCATATTAGTTCAATTATAGTCCAAAGAACGTGTTGATCTGTGATGATCCATTTTATTCACGTGGAAATAACGTACACGTGAATTAAGGTAACTCTTTTTTTCTGCGCTTCACAATAATGACCGGCATGCTGGACATCATCCCTTACAAAACATCGTGCCCTGAAATGTTTTACTTAATGGTTCCTGTAATGGTCCTTGCTTATTTAGTAATGAAAGGTGGAAAAAACGCCGCTAACCACAAATGAGCGCAAATGGACATACATAATACCGCAGATCTAACTAAAAGGAGAATAAAACCCTAGTAGCTAACCTGAATTGAACTGAATGGATTCACAACAGTTCAAATACCATTTTCCCATCACTCCATTGGTGGTTTTTCAGGGTAGTTAGAATAGTTGCATAATTAAAGACAGTTTAAGTTGGCTATTTTGTAGAGCATTAATGGTCTTTATGTTGAAACATAACACAGATTGCAGCTTATTATTATTAGTTCAGTCACAGAAAATGTGAGACAGAATAACAACAACAACAACAACAACTAACTAACTAATAAGTTTAATTCCAGTCACATTAACTATATGATATCGGACTCTTCCCTACTCTAATCTACACCTATTCGTCCACGTGCGTGGGTTACTTTATCAGAGGTTTTAGAACAAGGAAAGCTTCAAACTGTGACGGATACGTACTACACTGCTGGTCTGGACGTACAAGTCTCACACTTCACTTTACCAACTCCCCTGGAAAATGCCAGCGAGTCTTTTTTTAGTCAAACAGTAGAACAGTAAGTGATGGAATAAAGTAAGGGGCATATCACCAGCTGTGGAGCAGCCATTAGCTTCCGTGCTGGATTTGTCAAAAAATAAAATTCCCCTTGCCTCTTTTCTCTCCCTCTTTCACTCTCTGAGGGCTTCACAATAGAAGGCGGCGAAGAAAAAACAGGAGACGACGAACCCTTTCGTTCCTTTCAATCCATCTTATGATGCTGTAAAATATACCGAAATAGAATGGCTTAATTAAAGCAATTTTCATCACAAAGATAAAGTTTGAGTCATGTTTCTAATCAGCGAGTGTTTTAGGGTCCAGAAAGTCTGCACCGTAGCCATGGAAACGTGGCTACATCTGACAGAGTTGCTATCAGCCAATTAGTGAAAGAAAAGAGCGCTCCTATCGCGGAGACGAATCCCCAATAATAGTCTTAAATAAATGACCAAAGTGCAAGCTGTTAGCTAAATCGCTTCATCTTTTGGACAGGGCTGACAGGATGTGATGTTCGCGGTTTGCTAAGATGCTTCAAGGTGGAAGGAGAGCACAGTTGACAGATTCTTACCTCTCTGTGTTTTCCCTGTAATTGCCAGAATCCTTTTGTGAACCATATATTTCATTAGAAACAACAAAAACACTGGCAATAACAACAACAACAACAACAACAGTAGCAGATATACTATGCGTAGGTGTGAATTCACGAAGAGGACAGTCTGTCAAAAGTGCTTTGAACATTTTTCTAAAGATAAAGACAAAAGCTTGATCGACCGTAATACAAAATAATTTCTGAGACTGAAGTCTTGACGCAAAAGAAAGTCTAAAAAGTTCAGCCTCTGCCGCCGCCGCCGCCGAGTGCAGGTAAATTATTGGTTTGAAGATGGCACTGTAGTCCACGTTCACGCCACATGCAGAGAAAATGATCAAGGAAAAAAAAAAAAAACACACAAACGCATTACTAGAAAAGTGCAAGATGATTCCATATAATCAGAAAGAGCAAAAGCATACTACATCCTATTATGCTATAATTCAAGCTCGTCAAGGACTGGCAGCTAAAAAAATCCATGTTCACAGAGGTCCAGGTCAGCAACTAACATGACTGAATATTAATCGGTCAGTGATTACTTTATGGCTATTAATAAGGCATTCTGAAATGGCTATGACTTGGTTTATAGTTGTGCTTCCTATTACCATGTTTGACTAGCACCATGGGACCGTATCATCCCTACTGACTTTAAAGCAGAGAATAAACTCGTACTCGTCTCGCCAATCTGTTTTCATCTTGCCTTCTTTTTTTTTTTTAAACAAGTTGCGTCAAGCATGAAAAACAAGAAATAGAAAAATGAAAAATCTATAAAAGTCCTCCTTTCTGACTAATGTCTTTAGCCCTATAGTTAGTTTCTGGTCTGAGGACACCATTAGCCTTCAGCTAAATAATTTACAGAGATGCATGTTATTGGATAAACTGCTCACATTCTGAATGATCTGCCAGAGCTGGTTCATGTTTAGAAAACTAGAGTCATTGAACTATGGACAGGTTTTTTTTTGTTGTTTGTTTTTTCCACACAATGAGGGGCTTTGCTACATTATTTTTCAAGAACTTAGTCCACTAAAATACTTTGAACAATATACTAAAGAATCCCAAAGTTTCCAGAATCCTCTGCGCCAAGTCGCCATTTTCGATGCCATCGATATTCCTAAAACGGTCCAGTGACATCCTAGGCCACAGAGCTTAAACTGTAACGTGAAATTAAAGATATTTTGTGAAAAGTTCTGTGTGTTAATTTCTTCCGACTGATTCTTTCCACTTTCGGATGGTTATTGTGCACGTAATGGAACAGAAGCCGCCTCGGCCGTCTTGCAGGTGGCCGTGAAGGAAAGAAAAGATAAGGCATATTTTGTATATCTGTATATACTTTATATAAATATATTATAAATCTTCCACGTATGACTCAGAGAACATGTTCGAGATGGGTTTCGAAGAGATCACCAACATTGGATTTGTGGAGGTTCTGCAGCACAGAGAGCTAACAGGTAACGATCAAGTGCTTTCAAACCAAAAAACAAAACACTGGATTCTAGGAAGGCTGAACCTACAATTTCCTAAATGTCAAGGTCACGAAGTAGTCCTATTTGGAAATGATCCAAACAGGTGTAAAAGAGCAGTATTTTAACCATAGGTCATGAGTTACATCAATTCAGGAACACAGTGGAACCTTGGATTGTGAGTAACTTGGTCTGCGAGTGTTTTGCAAGACGAGCAAACATTTTTAATACATTTTGACTTGGTTAACAAGAGATGTTTTGCAATAAGAGTAGTATTCGTCTGCCGAGCCTCACGTGATCACAACTTCTCTCTCTCACTCACTGCAGGA
>JAQLOM010000035.1:7868030-7884392 GCA_030068315.1 Chrysichthys thysi
ACATGGGTAGGGGGATTCCCCCGTCTCGCCGCGAGCGTGCGGTGAAAAACACGGATTTATCATGGAATATTACGACAGAGGACCAATTAATGAAGACGCACGAATGAAGATAATGAACAAAACCTTAAAATAAAAAAGTCGTTTGGGATGTTTTTCTTGCTGTTTTATCATGGGGATCAATAAACGAGGGCTTTATGGACTCATTTTTGAGAAAGTCTCATTTCAACCGAAACCATGTTTTGCCTCTTAGCTCATAATTAGCCTATGCGCATTCTGACTCATTATGCCAGCACGGCTCACACATGATTATTTTCTAATAACAGCATGTCCTGATGTGCTTTTGTCCTCTTGTAGGACAGCCAGTATATCAGGAGTTTCAAGTTTTGTTGTTTTTTTTTTTTAATTAGAGAAGGAATGGCAGGTCCTACTCAAAGCCTAAACTGGAAACCTAAAGCAACAGTTTTACCCAACGGCTCTATGGACACCTTCCGCCTAAATAAACACCACATTAGCAATTATAAATGATTTTTAAATCCCTTTGTTCCTCCACCACACAAGTCCCTATGAAAGCGGTCAGCATTAAAATGGTGAAGTATTAGAAGGATGTCAAATAAATAGGTGAATATTATTAACTTTTCTCCATTAAAGCAAACATGTCATTTATTGGCGACTTTATGTAGGAGTGAAACCACAAAGAGCATCCAAGCAAATGACTTAAAAGCGTGTATTTCTGAGAGTTTAATCAATTTGTTTAAACAGTCCTAGTGAGACTTGGGCACGGATGCGTCGATATCTCTACCGGAAAATCACGAAATTCCAAATGAAAGCAAGACGTCGCCTGGGACCTTTTGCGGCAAACTGATAAGCTCTGGCTGGGATGTTCACACAGCCACGATTCAATTCACGTCAAATTCAAACCTACATGGAAACGTGATTTCCCCTGCGGCTGCTCCGTCTCAGAAAGGTTTCCTCCTCTTGCGCCTGTGTGAGAAGGCGAACAGCCACAGAGGCCAACTGAGCCGAGGCAGCGTGTAATTACAGCAATTTACTTAATTATCAATTACGTCTCCAGCACTTTATTAGGGATAATTGGTCGAATTAACTTGCACTCACCCTTGTCTTTGAAAATTATGAAGTGAATCTTTTATTCAGCAGAGAACACATTCTGGTTCCTACTCGGCTGCAGGCAGCTCGAAACCAGTGTGACGCTGCTCAGACCTGACATTCGTAAGCACGTTAGTGTGACGAAACAGCACTCCAGACACAGTTTTTCTTCTCTATGACACTGGAATGTGCGATCATGCGCCTCATATCACTTTGCAAAAATAGGATATGCATGTGATAAAAGTCAGCAGAACCTGAGAAAGTTCAAACCAGGACACACGACGACTTTTTTTTGTTTGTTTTGTTTTGTTTTTTTAAACAGAGCTGTCTTCCCCCCCCAGACGCATTACAAAATCAACAGTTCCCTCATTTCAAATTCGCTGCGTAGGTTTTACAGAGTTCATTCGCTCGTCCATTCACTCATTTATGTGTTCGTCATCTTTAGTAAGAACATCAATGTCCGTCAGAGTTGTGGTGGATCTGGAGCTATTTAAAGAAAAGACGGTACATAATCACTTGAGCGCTTGATTGAGCTGGCAGGCACTTTTCCCCCAAATTCTGCCAAACCTACGAAGTGATTTTTTATAAGATGCAGAATAGCTAATCCACCAGCTCTTAAACAGTACTCTGGTGAGGTTGGAAGCTGTGAACAGTCCTTAACAGAATCCCTGGATTCCTTGTTTTTGGCTAGGATATGATGTTCACGTCCGGTCACGTCACTGTCGAGTGGCCCTCATAAAATTCCTTATGCACTTATGTCATTCCACTCAGGAAGCTTTGTGATTTTATTATCAGCATTGCAGGTTAGAAGCACACTCTCTACTCTGACCTTGACTAAGCCTTCAGACTTAATAGGTAAAAGACCGGCCTGAAGCTAACGTCCACTGCTCCATCCATGGAGACAGGCATGCTACATTATGTGGCCAAAAGTATGTGGACAGCTGACCATCGCACCCATATGTAATTCTTCCCCAAACTGTTGTTTGCTACAAAATTGGAAGCACGCACACTTATCTACAATGTCGCTGTAACATTACGATTTCCCTTCAAGAGGTCCAACCCTGTTCCAGCATGACCGTGCCCCTGAGCACAAAGCAAGATCATACAGCCATAACTGTCATCATTCTGAGAAACTTTTAAAGTTTTTTTTTTTTTTACGATGACATATTGGAGATAAACTTTTCCAAACTACACCGGTGAATCAAGAAGTAAAGGCAATTTTTAAATTAACGCAATGACCTGGAGAGCAAGAGACAAAGCCAGGCGTGGAGACATCCATCTTCTCCGGCATAGCAGAAATTCAAATTCAGCCCTCCCCCAAGAAAATCATCTTAACGTTCTTTTGGGACATGAAGGTTCCTATTCTGGAGCATTTTCAAGCACATGGGCAAAAAGTGACCAGTGCAAATTACTGTGCGTTCCTGCGAAATGAACTTAAACTTGCAATTTGCAGCAAAAGAAGAAAGAGGAATGCTGTCCAAGACAGTCTTGCTGCACCATGATGATGCTCGTCCTCATACACCAACAGAGACTGTAGACAGTGCAGTGGCTCTGGTTCCAACATCTTCCACGTCCTCCTTACAGCCCGGATCCGGTGCTGAGCGATTATCACATCTTCTTTCCACTGAAGGAGGCGCGGTGCGTTCGCAGATTCACCTCCGACGATGAAGAAAAGGAAGCGGTGCTCACCTGGTTTCATGAGCAGCAGAGAAACGTCTTCGTTGCAGGAATCCAGAAGCTCGTCGAACGATACAACAAACGCGTCATCTTGAATGGGCACTGCGTGGAAAAGTGATGCGTTCAATTCCTCACAGTTACTTCTGTTAAAGCCATTAAATGGGTTTTGCTTTGACTTTTTGATTCTCCCTCTTCCTTATTTTAAGACTGACTAAATGGTATATGTGCATATTCACTCAGCTGACAAACACAGGCTTTCACACCGTGTCCAGTTAATACTCTCTCCACATGCAATCGTGATTCCTAAAGAGGCAGGTTTAGTAACACCCAATGCAGGCGCGAGATGGACAGATGGAGACTTTGAAGCTGATTTGTTGTGCTTAGCCACGCAGATAAAAGACCTTTAAAAACTAAAGGATCCAACCTGTGATGGTCACATCCTTTAAACCCTGACCCAGGTCTGCTTTCACCAGCTGCTCGAACAGCTGAGCGAACCAACACATCACACACACACACACACACACACACACAGTCATGTTAAACGCACAAGTGGTTATTGTGCATACTACAATGTTTACAGCACACACGGGGGTAGATGTGTCATTGCGCCACTTGGTGATATTAATAAGAAAGCTCTGGCGCATTTTCAACCGCACAAGGCTTAAAACTCAAAGTGCGCGGAGCGCCGAAGCCAAAAATGTACGACTCGACACAGAGATCTAAATTCAGTACGCAAAGGGTTAATTTTATTGTCGCGTTCGCACACTGACCAGGAATCCCAGTATTAACAACCGCTTTTGAACATCTAGGCAGTGTTATGACAAATATGCAAATCATGCCGAGTTCACAGATGTCAACATGAGTGTAGAGGCATTAACATATCACCGCTTTGGCCTGCCTTCATCAAATAAGGCAGCTTCAAGGCCAAAAGCAATTAAGCCATCCAAAGTCGGTGTAGCTGATACAAACCAAAAGTTCAGCACCAGGATTGAACCTGTTCTCTGGCTTATTCTTCATTCCAGGGATCTTAATCTGCCTAGTGTCTATAAGCAAAACAGGGCAAACCTTTCACGCCAAACTGAAGCACGTCATACTCCCGTGCGCGTCTAAGAAAACAGCCGTCGAATGCCATCGTAATAACGAAGCTGGACTTGTTGGGCGGGTTCAGCTATCGTAACCGACATCAACGGCAACGCATCAGCTGCTCTCGCGTTTCATTTTCTGACAGATTGATATCTCCTAAAAACCTAATGGTGGATATTTGCCTACTGAATTGATTCATCCGGCAGCCTGTCCTGGATCACAGATAACAGGTTCAAACTGATTTATGACACTATCTGACACAGCGAGGCTCTGCGGCTAGATGACTGCAGTTTGAAACACAATCTCTCTCTCTCTCTCTCTCTCTCTCTCACACACACACACACACACACACACACATCTCTGATAAGATACAAAATAGGCTAAAAACAGTCAATTGCTTATCAGGCGTGATTAATTTGTGGCATTTATCAGCTTTGTATTTAGCAGGCAGAAGACGACGGCAGGTCAGTGGAGGTCGCTGATCATCCCCAAGGCACGCGCATCCCACATCCACAACGATAATTAGGATAATAGGCAAGACTAACAAAACTGGCGCTAATCAAATGACAAGGCCATGGCTGATTTGTTTTCCAAATGAGCAGGCTGTTTGAGGACACTCCAGCCGTTTGATAGGCATTACCAACGCGATTAAAACAATGCTGCACTAAGGTAGGAAAGATCTCTATCCGCTCTCCGCCAGAGATGGGGAGATGGGTGCGCTCGCTGTGCAAATTGAGATGAAATCGCACCATAGCTGTGTTTTGCATATCACCTGCTGAGCACCTCCATACCACAGTTCGATGGCTTTTGAGACGCAAAAGGAAAGACATGCTGCACCGTGCTGTGTTTTCCGCACGCAGGGTGTGACCCCTGAAACAGGCCTGAAGCACTGGCTCGCCCGGCAGCCGCTAGACATTTGTTCATCTCCCTTGCTGGTAGGACGTGTTTATCATAACCATGAAAACTTTGAGTGTCGTGATGTTTTATCTGCCTCTGCTCTGCTTCGAGACTCCGCTCTCCCATGACGGATACACGATGTAAAAGTGCAAATATAAAAAGAGAAGTGTAATCGTTAGCGACAGCGCCACACTGACACGGGGCCAAATCAAATGGAATTGGACGGCTTGCATCAACCGAGATATTTGATCCATAAGGGCGCGAGCGGTTTGGGGTGGTTTCTCCAGAGCCCTTCTCAACTTCTGCGGAGCTCGTGTGTTAATAATTGACAGCAATCAGTCCTTTCATGCCTTCACTGATCAGCTGTTTTCATTCCCAAACCCCGAGGAGATCCTGCGCCGGTAAACACACTACACTTGCACATGGGAGACTGAGCACATGGGAAAAGCCAATAAAACGCTCATGACTCCCTTTTAAGGCGATTGATAGTTAGTGTTGCGTAAAAGCTGAACTTTACCATCTGAAGCTGCTTGCAATAAAAAGTTGTCTCGGAGGATTCTTCATCTATGACACGCATTCGATTTATTGCAAAAACTGAAATGAAAACAACTCGGTAAGCTTTTGTTTTCGGTTCAGCCGAACTAAGTGAATGGTAAGAGTTAGCAATAAAAAGGCGAGCACAGATACCTTGTGGAGAGCAGACCAGAAACAAAGTACAAGAAACAAGCAGGTGTACAATATAAGCATAGGTAAACTTAGCCAAAAAACAATTAAATAGCAAAAAAGAAATGTTCAGACAGCTATGTAGCTTGTGCTTGGCGAGATCCAGGAGGAGTTTCAAAATATGTAAATTTCCAAATATGGTACCATCCACCCATCCATCCATCCTGTATACCTCTTATCAGTCAGAGTCTCGAGGCAAGCTGGAGCCAGTTATGAGGTTCAGCTGGCAGGTTGCACCCCAGAACTTTCCTGCTGTGAGATGATGGTGCTAACCACTGCACCACTGCGCTGCCCCAAATATGGTACCACAAAGACAATTGAAACCAGACAAAAGCAGAATAGTGACGCTCGAGTGATCCCACATACTGCTCACTCCATTTCGGCCACTTCCTTTCCTTCATCAAGTCCAACATTCGCCCCAACGTCTCTGCTAATTCTACATTAATATTAATCTTACTGGAAAACGAAGACCATGAAACGAAGCTCTTGCTCTCATTGTTAGGAGCTATTAACTGTTATAACCTTATGTTCTGCTATTAAATGCCATTGTAACTGCATTAGCACTGACCCTCCTGTGACACAGGAGCACATTCAACCACTCGCTTTTCACAGGAATAAGTAAAACTCGGCACCGGCCAAGAATTTAGCATCGGAATCACTAAGCACGTGACAAATCTACATCTATAAAATTCTTTTGGCGTTTGAAAGGGAAATGTAAACGCATGAGCACAGAACATATTATACGTGCGTATGACCGGAAACGGCGTAACTAGCGCTTACATGTTAACTAGTCACCTCGTTTGTGGATGCCATTTTTATCTCGTCTTTACGGATCGTTGTTATTTGTGTGAGAGTTATTTTACTGATATTGAAAAGAAGTAAACCCCTATTTGGTAAGTAATTATTTAAGAAAATTTTGATCTAAAGATATTAAATTCTTTTTGCGTTTGAAACGGAAATGACATACAACCGCTGTTTGCTGAAAAATAAAATCGGTAATTAACAAACTTATTTTATAAATACTGCATTTTATTTTTTCCCCCTTGCACTCAGTGAGCGACGCCACTGGGGAGTCAACCAGTATTTCTGTAGAAACCTATTTAATGTGCAAGAGGTTGGAATTTTCCTTAAAGCACCAAGTGGACGACAACTTTACATACAATACGTGTCCTTTACAGTCAAGTGTGATTACTCTTACACTGTATATATGCTGAAAATCCTGTACATAAAGCTAAAAAGGAGCACATATTCTAACTGCAGTAGTCGATTGCTCAGACTGTACCTCCTGCACATACTGTAACAGTAGATAGTTTAATATTTAATACTATTAATGTATCCAAGTTTTATATCATTCTCATTCTGCCTATAACGACGGCGGTTTTAATGCCTTGCAGGAGTGATGCCTGACTTAACTATTAAAATAAATGATGATTCATAAGTGCATGGCTTTGACTCATCATTTTTTGCCCCCATCAGGCAGAACGGAGCCGAAGAGGTTGAATTAATACATCACATTTTAATCACTGGAAATTCATCATCTTTATTAGCAGACCCTTTCCCATGCTTAGCATGCCTGTTGTTGTTTGTACTTTTTCTTTTTTCCTTTTTTTTTTTTATAGCACAGAACTCAGTATGAAATCAGAAAGCCCTTTTAGAAATCAGGCCTCATTATGGTGGAGAAAAGGCATAATGTGTAACTAAAACATTCAGCTGGACACTCAGGACCTGCGGGCTGTAAAAAAAAAAAAATAAAAAATGCAGCATAAAATGCCATAACCTGTCACTGGCCTCAATCAGGCTCCTTCTGCGTTTTCACTCAGTTAGTGGATTTAATACACGCACGTGTGTCCACGCGCGCGCGCGCACACACACACGCACACACGCACGCACACACACCCCCTGCAGTGTAAATCGCTCTCGAGCATTTACGGTACTGTGCCGGGGCACCGTCATTTAAATAATAAAAATTATAAAAATTTTGACTTGGATGCATTTTTTTAAGATTTCTGCATTATTAAGTCAGTAAAAACATTTACCATTTCTGAACTTGAGTACCATTCCAAGAAGGAAATGAAATGTTACCGAAAAATGTCTGTCGGTAAGAATACGTAGTAGAAACATTTTCAGACCCAAAAAAAGACCCCTTAACAAATGCATTTTTCCCCCCGCAAAAACACAAGCAACTATGGCGGTCTGTGCTTCTAGATGAAACCGTGGCAGGTTCTCCAAGATGCTCGGCCAATTCCCTTACGACACGGCACAAAGTGCGTGTGAACAGCCCGCTAAACACGAAGTGCAATAAGACTCGTGTAACACGTGCCCTTGTCCAGTTCTCATTGCTTTCATGACTTACATAATCCATTCGCCAGAATGTCCGGTACGAAAGTTTAAAAATCCTGGGTGTTGCGATCTGAGTCCAGTAGTTCAGCAATTATCTGCTAGGTGGCGGCGGCGTGCGTGCTACTAGTTGCTTACAAGCGTCGGTTGAGCTGTGGTCGTTGTGAAGCTAAACTGTTTTTTCGGCGATTATTTGGTGTTTTTCACCTCAACGTTTTCTCAATGTACTTACCCATTTATGTTGGTCGTTATGCTGCTTGTCATGTGTACAGTACTTGGGTAGCACTTTTATGGACCTTAGTGGTGTTTTTCCTTGGATTTCCATTATTTTAACCCCCCACACTAAAACACTTCACATCATCGGAGTATTCACGTCAACGGACGACCCCTCCCCCAGTTAGTCCGTTAATGCGAGGATCAACTGTAGTGTGTATAGTGCATTTTATATTTTAGTTTCTAAAATATGTAGACTTTAGGTTCTAACTGTTATTGTCCGTACTGCTTGCTTGCCATCGTCGTCTGTCCAAGGACAATAAAAAGAATCTTAGCTCATCTTATTTTATCTTATCCTATCTTATCTCTTAAGACTACTGATGCATTTTAAAGAGTAATGGTTATTACACCGAATATTGACTTTGTTTCGTTTATTGCAGTTTACAGCACTTGTTTTTTTCAAGGTCTCCTTTCAGTATTTTTGAAAGGCTTTCTTGCTTTACAGCATTTCTTTACATGCGCCTTAGAGTTTTGCACAGTACCGTATACATATCAAAGCACAAATATTCTGGATTATGAATTCATACCATCCTCAAGATACATTTCTATTCATCTTGCTATATAAAACGCCACCTTTAAAAAAATATCAGATGTTTAGCCCATAAGAAAACTGGTAAAGGTCTGGTGATTTAGGGACTGAAACCACGGTACAATTTGGAACTTCTTTATCACCACGTGTCCGCGTTTGACAATTGAAAGAAAGCCGAGAGTCGAGATTCTGTTACGGAATGAGCAACCTTGTGGATGAAATCAGCTCAATTTCAAACTAACAAGAAAATCATCTAGAGTGTCTCATATCTCCTGCCACATCAAAGACCCCAATATCATCTGATGTTCCAGCTGTGTAAGTGTGCATCTTCACAGACGTGAGTGGCCTTAACTAGCGCATTTAACTTGAAGGCCTTATCTCAGTAGGAAACTGAACACTTATCTAAAAGGAGGACCGTATGAGCTAGCGATAGAAAAAACAGAGGCTAATTTCAGTATCTTTTGATCTGCGGTGTTAATTTTTGAAACTATTATCAATATTGAAGGTCAAAGCTACGTCAGGAGAAGTTCCTTGTATGTCGCTCTTCACTATGTCAGTCTCTCACAGTGAGCACTGCCGTTCGACTTTGTTTAATTTGAATGGTTTCAGCTTGACAAGGCGTTGCCCCAGCTTTAGAGACAGTCTGTGAGAGCCGGGAAGACGAAAAACAGAGAAACTATAAAGCTGAAAGTGACTACAAGAAGGCATGTGAACATATGCTTGCACACACCATTTCTAATGCAACCTGACCCCAGTCGAACCCTCGTTGGCCAAACAAACTGAGTATGACCATGATTAGAAATCTGCTTGGCAGCTTGGCTTTGACGTGATTTAGAAAGTTAAATCACAGTTACGACCAAGTTCTTCTAAAGTGCATTGACGAGTTTCAAATGAAATAGATTTGCAGTTAGCCCTGAAGCGTTTAGAAGCACCAGATCCACTTATGTTCACTTTCTGTTTTACACGTGGGCTGGTCATGAGGCTCACATTTGGCATTCGCAATTGCCAAAATACTAATAAATATCACATTCCTTGTATTTTCTCCAATCGTGTTTCGGTTTCCCAGTTCCGGACGCAAGTCCGTAACATCAGCATTGGATTCTGCAGCGCAGACTAAACCAACAGAAATCCTATAGCAAATGGATGATAAGAGGGCCCTACATCAGGTACATTCAACACGGCACTAACAAAAACGAACACAAGCGTGAGAGGCCAAGAATGACTGATAACCGACATTAAATCAAGTAAACTGGAAACACAGAATAATTAATGCAGAATACAATATTTATCTGCCGTTCATATTTTTACGAGCTTGAACTTTTCTGTGAAGTCCTCAGAGATCTGATAAACACCAATCACTCAGCCAGTAACTTTCAGTCTGGCAGTTAGAGTGTGACATGGCCAGAGACCTTCCAGCTCCAATAAACTGAAGTGTTGTTTTCTGCTCCCCTCAAGCAGCAGCAGGGGGGCGTCTGGTAAACAGCTTGGTGGTTAATATCCGCTGAGAAAGCTGCCAGAGTGCATCATTACTCTAATCAAAACAGCTTCATTACAAGCAGCCACATTACCCTGCTATCGGTTTGTTTATGCCAGGCCAAGTCCGTCATCTCCTAAAACTGTCTCCCTGGACTGGAGGATGATACTAAATCTGAACACCATGAGAAGACTCATAGCAATATGCTCGTCCTCGTGTCTCATCGAGTAAACAATACTCAGCTGAAAATAGATCTGAAGCATCACCAAAAAATGAAAAGAAAAAAATGCTTATGTCGGACAACCCTCTATGAATGGACTGACGCACTTTGGCAATTCTAAGAAATGAGGCGGCTATATTTTGAGGTAGTAATTTTTCGGCATTTTCCACAATCAGGCTTTTTTTCATCATTACTCTTTCTACAACGGGAACCCCAGTGAATTATCGCTTATATAATCCATACCAGCTCACAAGCAATTATTTTTGCTTCCTAGACCATCAAGATGAAATGCTTTCATATGATGCCATGGGGTGAGAACACAATTACCTTTATTGGTACAGATATTGACAACAAACTCTTAGTTCAAGTTGGTTTAATGTGCAAATTCAGCAATTAAAATGTGACTGCGACACTGTGTTTCGACATTTATTGTACACTCCACCTAGTTTGCTTGGCGCGTTCAGGAAAAGGCTGAAGTGGTGCAACAGGAAAGCATTTACCCTATCATCGGGGGATTGCAAGTTCGAATCAATGCCAGGAGTCTCCGGTCAACCAAGCTACACTGGTCATTTGAGGGCATCTGTAACCTTAAGTATGTGGAAGAAGGCTGTCTGCTCTTTCCAGTGTCCTGCTCCCCTCTGATGTAGCATAAGCAGCTAAGGTGGTAGCTGCCGTGTTATAGGGGAGAGCTAGCTAGGGGGAGGGAATTGGCAAATTATCTTCTGATGTACCGCCATGTCAAAGCTCAACCTTTTCGAAGATTGCTTTCCCACTGGTTATGCCTGGGACACACGGCCTGCCAAGAGAATGTCAACAGGGGTGGAACAGGTGCAGGGAATGGGCGTCTCTCACTGGACACAGAAAAGGATAAATATACCGCACTGTCATGCTATAAAAGCAGATCCCATATCTGAAATCATACAAATCACAAAATCAATGCAGTGCTGTTCCTTCCAGATGAAGGGCCTTCTAGAGGAGCAGGCCTATTTATGGCCTACTATGAGAAAGTGTAAATATTTTTAAATTTTGTGTACTTGACACACAGGATATGTGTGCAGTAGTTGGGCTAAATTAATGCTACTTTGCCGGCTATTTGCAGCTGTTTTGCTTATAGCTTGTTCCCACTGGTTACCCTGCATGGCAAACAGGGACAGTGCAGTAACAGTGCAGTACAGTTATTTGGCAGATGCCCTTATCCAGAGCGACTTACATTTATCTCATTTATACAACTGAGCAGTTGAGGGTCAAGGGGCCTTGCTCAAGGGCCCAACAGTGGCAACCCCCAGTACCTTGTCAAAAAGGGTCTCCATTTTGAGTCTTGGACATTTGGAACCAGTTATAAAGCCTGCCAGAGATGTTTGGAGTGTCCGGTGATGGAGACGAGCTTTGGGTGAACTTGGTGTCCCTAGTCAACTATCCCTGGTGGCTTTGTCCCAGAGGCACAGGGTACATGACTCTTTGAGGCTGGAATGGAGCAGCAGCTGTTTTCGAGAGACACTTGCGTCTCTCCAGAGCAGCTCAGCAGACCTATTTTACAGAATACACTGCTTATTCCAAAAGCAGGAAAGACTAGAAAAGGTCACATAAAACTGCCCACCTTTGGTATCTGTGGTGTCAGGTTAAGTTCAGTTTTATTAGTACAGGGGAACCTCTGGTCACGAACTTGATCCATTCCAAGACTCTGTTCGTGACCCGATTTGTTAGTGACCCGAATCAATTTTTCCCACTGAAATGAATGTAAATACAATTAATGTGCTGCAGCCCTCAAAAACATGTTTTTAAAGTGTATTATGGGTTTATGTGTGGCAATAAAACAGAATACAATTAAAATAACCTTAATTATGGATAAATAAAACTAAATGAAATAAACAGATGATTTTAATGCACGTTACCTTTGCGGTGGATACGTAGTTGCTGGAGTAGGTGGATGGTGGTGGAGGGATATGGTGGCGGTTCTCATGTTTTGCGATTATTTCTTTCTTTATTTCAACTGTTATACGCTTAGGCTTCTTACTCTCACTACTATTTCCACTTTGCACTTTCTTGGGACTCATCATGAAGGCATATAGAGCAAAAATGCAGAGAAACACAATGAAACAATGCATTGAACACGTTCACACCACAAATGCTTGACAGGAACTGAATGTGTGAAGCGGTGGCAGAGGGATATGGCTTCTTACTCTCACTACCATTTCCACTTTCTTGGGACCCATAATTAAGGCTTATAGAGCAAAAGTGCATAGAAACACAATGAAAAAATGCTGTGAACATTTTTTTTTTAATGAGTTTTACGTACAGAAAAAAAACCCCAAAGTTTGAACAATCCTTATTTATACAAAAACTTACTGCAAACAGCCAAGAAATCTAACCTTGCATGAGTCGACTTCTGGCGTTAACGAAGTTAGGAGGAAGATGGACGGGGAGGGGGTTACTATACAGTGATAGAACGCACGTCTGACTGATAGACTGAGACATGTGCGTCTTTGCGTATTGCGTACCTAATGAACAGAAAATGGAAAAACATTGCCGAGTATGAAGCGGAAGGGGAAAATGGCCGAGGCTGTGTTTGTTCGGCACCCGATTATGTGGTCGTGACCAGATGCAAAATTTTGTGGTCAGGAACCGATTTGTTCATGTTCAGAGGCGTTCGTGTCCAGAGGTTCCACTGTATTGGAATTTTAACAAATCATATCGTCTCAAAGCAGTTTTAGAAATCTGGATGTAGGTGTAGATATAGATACAAACGCAAAAAGAACACAGTGGCACAGAAAAAACCTCCAAGACCTGAGGAAGAAAGCTTGATAGATTCCAGTCTAAAAAGAGAAGCCATCTTCTTCTGGGTGAAAGACGGGAGGCTCGTAGACGGTGTTTAAAGGCAAAAGAGCTCAACTTTTTCCATCATCCAAAGTCGACCACCACAGTGGTTGCTGTCTTTAATTCATTACATTACATTTGTGTCATGTGGCAGACGCCCTTATCCAAAGCAACTTACATCTATCTCATTTATACAACTTTGCCATTGAGGGGCCTTGCCCAAGGGCCCAACAGAGGCAGCTTTGCAGTGCTTAGATTTGAACTCACTACCTTCCGATCAACAGTCCAACATTTTAACCACTGAGCTACCACGGTCCCCATTATTACTTCTTCAATAAAATCTGAAACGTACATATTTATACCCACTTGTTGAGTTCCTTTATTCTTGTAATCACACTTGGGTCTGCTATAACTCTGTAATCTTCAGAAGTCTTTCAACTTTAAGAAAGGCGGCATTGTAATTGCAATGACATTTTCTTTTAAGTAACATCTGCCCTCTTAAGAATCAAGCTCATCTATGGTCAATATCAATTTATTATGTGATTTATCTGTAAAGCCTGGTTAAAGTACTAAAGATCATTTATCCACTTGATTTTGTTTCACTGTTTTAGTTGCATGCAATTAGATATAGTAAAATCTAAAAAGTTACAGCAAGAAGCACCTGGGTTCGATCCCTGGGGTCAACATGGGCGCCTTTCTCTGTGGAGTTTGCATGTTCTCCCCGTGTCCGTGTGGGTTTCTTCTGGGTACTCTGGTTTCCTCCCACAGTCCAAAAGACATGCACGGAGGGGATTAGGCTAATTGACGACTCTAAATTGCCCGTAGGAGTGAATGTGAGTGTGAATGCTTGTCTGTCTCTGGGTGTTGGCCCTGCGGTGGATTGGCGACCTGCCCAGGGTGTACCCCACCACTCGCAAGAAGTCAGCTGGGATTGGCTCCACGTTCCCCCCGTGACCCTGACCAGTAGAAGACGAACATTAAAATATAAAATCTCAGTTTACATGTTAAAAATTCATTTCAGGCTTTTTCAATCACTTTACTTATTGATCCGTCAGATTTACCTTGTTTTTGTCACGACCCACATGAGCAGGAAGAGAAAAAATAAAACGAGGCCGTTTTGAGAAAGGGTATCTCAGGTTTACCTCACATCTTAATACCAAAAGGCAAGCCACACTTTTACACCAAGCTATTAAGGAGGAAATCTGGATCCTCAGGAGGCTGAACGTAATGGCGTGTTAATATGAGATATTGATAATGATGCAACCTGGGTAGATGGTGCACAGCCCCTTGGTCTATCAGTCACACAGCACCTCATCTACTTTTAATATTATCTGCTCGATTAAGATCACCTGCAAAAATAAAAAAAACAACAGAAAAAAAAAAATAAAACCCAACTCTAATGGGAGAGGATATGGGCCCCATCAACCTCAACGATTCATACGTTCTCTTTATCTAATGAAATTTTTGGATATTAAAATAAAGATTTAGAGGAGTGGATGAACTTTCAAACTCTGTAACCGAGCTCAGTATGAACGCATCACTAAACCCGTGCTTGAGGCAGCGGTGGATGAATATGAAATCTTCAGCCTCGCTCGGCTAATGGAGGCAGGTTTAATGTTAATGAAGTGAGCAACCCCGTGGTGACAAACGCCATAATAAATTAATTATGCTGACTTGTTGCGACAACATTCCCTTTGTAAAACAGGGTGGGTGCCGTGTGAGCGTCAAAGATCCTTTTTTCTTTTTACCATCTTGTTTTTCCCCAGTGTGTTTTCAACGCCGTCATTTCAGCACAAGTGAAATGTCTCCCTCAATGCCAAGCATGCGCTTTCTTTAAGTAACGTGTTCATAACGCCAAATTAATCCCGCTACAATCAGTAACTGATCTGGGTGCTATAATGGTTTTTGACTACCCGAGTAGTGCCTCAGAAGATAATCATCCTGGTTTAAGACCAAGTTTTTGTTTTGGCAGCTTGCAATGTGCATAGTTGGCAGCTTTTAGCTACGAGTCTACACCTGCATAATTCTCTTCTCTGCTGTCCCTAACGGTAAGCTTCTATTTGCATATGAAATGCATATATTTACCCATCACTATCACTCTCCACACACCAACTACTCTTCATCCTCCAGTGCTGCTTTTTTTTATTATATATTTATATATATATATATATAAATATCATAAAATATTTACGTCTGCTATTTAGATCATTCAGCATTTATAACCCTTCTGGTCATCACACTGAACACTACAATACCCTTGATCGTAGTGGTTTAAGGCTTTTTTTGGCTACCGATCACAAGGTTACAAGTTCATGTCCTCACCTCGCCAAGTCAAACCTGTTGGCCCCTCGAGCAGGGCCCCTAACCTGTATCTGCTAAGATCATACGCAAGTCCCTGGCAAATCAGTAGACATAAAATGTGCTCTGAGAGCTGGCACTATAGGAGCTTTAACTTGTGTAGTCTTGCAGTCAGGCGGATACTACATCCTACACAGGAAATAAGCTTTGACAGCGGCTATTTTGCAAAATGAATACTGAAAATCCTGCCTATGAAAAAAAAACCCAAGCAACCTGCAAGCAGAATTACAGAATGCAACAAAAACTGTACCACAAAAAAAAAATGGCCATATAAAAATATTCCAATGACAAAAACAGACTGTAGTGCACTTAGCAATGACCAGGTCAGTGCAGAAAAAAAAAACAGCAACTGAGAACAAAGCCATTATCAGAGTAGGAAGGATAAAAGCCTAAAACAGCATTCAATGAAATCCCAACAATCTCCAAAAGCGTGCGCAGGAACAATTTATGGTGTACAAAAAAAACAATAAAAAAGAGGTATCAATGAATAGCAGAAAACAAAAGCCAGGCTACAATACTCCGATACAAAATATGTGGAATACCCAAATATTCCAAATAATAAAAAAAGGTATCCACAGGTATCTACACCTGACCTGACCTCCATGAGTAGTCATCTTACTAATTCATAAAGGTTTTCACAAACCTACTGGGAACACTGAGGTCCATCAGGACATTTGGATTGGTTGCGTCAATCTTCTGAACACAAAGTTTTTATCTCCCAAAATGCTCAAAAATACATCAACTCCACCCTTTTCCACCTTTTCTATTTTGCCTATTCCCCCTGTCCAAAAAAACGCTACGCTGAAAGGTGCAGATCCCGGGCCATCAGGATCTCTAAGGACTCTAGTCATCCGGCCCACAAACTGTTCAGGC
>JAQLOM010000035.1:7916518-7928056 GCA_030068315.1 Chrysichthys thysi
TATATATATATATATATATATATATATATATATATATATATATATATATACACATATAACTGTGTATGTGTGCGTGCATATATAAAATGTATATAATAATTATCTGTAACTGCAAGGTCTATTGACAGTAAATAAATAATCAATAGAAATACATAAAAGCATTTTATTCAATGATGAACAAGCAACATATGGCATTTAAGCATTCCAGGATTTAGCTCTTGATCCACCTCGACCCTGACCAGGATAACACAGATGAATGAACGAATGAAGTGTCTGAAATTATTTGTATTTGAGCATTTCTTCTCGTTTTATTTTTAATTGATTGAAAAACTGAAATTGTCTAGACTTAACTGCTGTAAACGTCTATTCTGATGCAGAAAACTCCAATAGACAGACAGACAGACAGACAGACAGATAGATAATGCTTAAATCGAAAACCTTCAAGTTATTCAGTGTGAGATTATTTCATCCACATGGCAGAAGCCAGCGAGAGAGAAAGGCAGACAGAGTAACAGCAGGAGGGCAGGCAGAGAACACGGGAGCTGACAGCGCTCGGAGGAAGTGCCAATCTCCTGCCAATTGGCTGATTTGGGTCAGTAGGTAATCACACTACTGGATCACAAAGAGCTCAGTCGCAGATCATCACTAAAGGCCATGTGAGCCATGAGCACGTTCACAGGGCCATGGATGAACAGGGAGCAGAGGCACAGAGGGGCAAAGAGACACTTAAAAGAGCATTCATCTCTCTCGCGCTCTCTCTCGCTCTCATGGGTATATCCCAAGGATTTGGCAAAGTCCCTACTACAAAATGTTCATGCAAGCTTTTGAAGCATATTTAGCATCTAGGGCCAGTTAGATGATTTGTAAGACAGTTCTGCGCATACATCTATACACTAGCTCAGGTGGTCAACAACTCTTACTTCATTATACAGTCGATCCTCTCATTAACGGACTAATTAGGGGGAGAGATTGTCCGTTGACTTGAATAGTCCGATGATGTGAAGTGCTTTAGTGTGGGGGGGTTAAAATAATGGAAATCCAAGGAAAAACACCACTAAGGTCCATAAAAGTGCTTCTCAAGTACTGTACACATGACAAGCAGCATAACGACCAACATAAATAAGTAAGTACATTGAGGTGGAAAACAGTATAGCTTCAAAACGACCACAGCTCAACCGACGCTTGTAAGCAACTAGTAGCACGCACGCCACGGCCGCCTAGCGGACAATTGCTGAACTACTGGACTCGGTTCGCAACACCCGGGATTTTTAAACTTTCGTACCGGACATTCTGGCGAATGGATTATGTATTCAGACCGGTGGATTTTGTCCGTTGCATCCTATATCCGTTAACGCGGCGTCCGTCGATGAGCGGATCGACTGCACAATATTTGAACCTTGCATTTGTAAAAGAACTCAAACCACCCAGAGTTATTTCTCAGATTAAAACTGCTCTGCAGAGCGCAATATCCACGGAGACAAATGTCCCCCGCCCCCTTCAGTGAGTTTTTGTAGCCCGCTGTAACTTGAAGGACATTCGATGTCTCTAAGCTGCGTACTTAATCAGGCTAATAATACACCTGTTCATTCAGACTGAAGGTTACGGACAGACAAATAAAATAAACCTCAGACAAATGAACCTAATTTTCGAACAACTAAAAAAATATGTTTAAAAAAAAAAAAAAAAAAAAAAAAGCCAAATAAACCTTATTTTTGCAATTCTTCATACAGTGCTTGAATTGTTGAGGCGCTCTGGTTGCGTAGGAACGTTTTTGTGCGAGTTCACGTGTTGTATAACCTAACCGTGCTTGTATGACTGTATTCATGCTTCTCTCTCAGACTGTGCTGTAAACTTGCTCTGGATGTTTGCATGAACCGCTTAGACAAAGACATGAGTTTGGAGCTTAACACGGAATGTGGCAGCATTGTTTGCTAGTCTGCTTTGCTCTATTTGAAAAAATGCATCCTATTACAGTGGTAAAATCGGGTTAATCTGGCTTTTAAAGCTCTAAATGGCTTAGCACCTGTGTTCCTCATTGAGGCACTCGTGTTGCCTCAACACGTGACCTGATATCTACTAATGTCGGCCTTCTACAAATACTCTTCTTAAAATACCAACCAAGTGGAGACGTCTTCTTTTACTATGCTTCCGAACTGCGCAACTTATCACGTCTTTGCATCGAACAGGTAAGCCAGGTACACCTTTTTTACATATGTATGTTCAGAATCTGGCATTTAATTGAAAATACTTCTGTCTATTTTGGTGTTTATAGTCATTGTCATTTTATTATTAAATCCTTTGCAAATTTGTATGCTCACGTTTCATAACGAGAAACACACAGTGGCCATTTTAATAGGAACACACGTACACTTGAAATCAAATCTCAGGGACTTTGACTATGGCAAGTTTGTTCCAAAAACTCTTGAACTCTTGGGATCATCACGCACAACAGTCTGCAGAGTTTATTCTGAACGGTGCGCAACGAAACCCCAAAAAACATCCAGAGAGCAGCATTTCTAAAAGAGGAAACACACTGTTGATGTCCAGACTGATAGAAAGACTAAATTAACTTAAATAGCCACTCGTTACAACCATGGTATGCAGAAAAGCATCTCAGAATGTACACCATGGGCTACAACAGCAAAAAAACCCAAAAACAAATAAACAAACAAGCACATCAAGTACTGCTCCTGTACTCGTGTTGGCCAAGAACAGGAACCTGAAGCTACAGAGGGCACGGATTCAGCAAAACTGAACAGGTGAAGATTGGAAACATGGAAAAACTCCTAATAAAGTGGCTACTGAGTGTATTCTAGTTTATTCTAGATTTGTCTATTTGTCTGTCTCCTTGCACTCATGTTTGTACTATCATTTTGCCCTTGTACATTCCGTTCCATTACTTTTCACCATTCAAACTGTACTATGTGTTTATAGTACTTTAGACAACCACATGTATGAAACGTGCTCTGTGAATAACTTGTATTTTTAATTTTTAATTCTGCAGCATTACCAACAGATATCTTTGTGAACACTGCTGAAAGAAGGTGAGTGGGGGAAACATGAGCATGATGGCTTGATACGTGCAGGAAAACGCTGGATTGGACACCGGGTTCACTTCTGCTGCACGGATCACTCTGCGGGAAACATGTCAGATAAGTCATGACAAGACTGACTCTTGGGTTTTTACCACCACATGAACTAGAGAATTCTGTTTGCGTTTCAAACCTGTTTGGTACATCCTGGCAGGTGTCACGATGTCAGGACGCCAACAATCTAGCAATGTTATTCTGGACACATTCTGCTGAAACTCTCTAGGAAGAGACTTTCTGAAAACATTTGTCCTTCAAAACTATGAAACATATGATAGCAAGAATAACAAAAAATTCCAAAGAAGCCAGGGGAAGATGTTTGGAAAGACATGTGACCAAGTTATAGTCGAGGAAAGGAACACCTGGGTAACCAGCATCACAGGGTGCTTAATAACTTTTTTTCTCTCTCACTGTTTTGATGGGGAACTAGGACAATTATCTCTCATGGAACATTTTATCGACATTAATGTCTACTTTCCCGTCTGGCTTCTTGCTGAAAAAAGTGACTACTGCTGAGCACCAAAGAATAAAATCATTACAAACAGATTAAATACATTTCTACATACTTTGGCATTTGGTGCATCTTTTAAAACGATGTATAATTTCCCAGTAGGATCACTGACTAAGACATGGCCTAGCACTTGGAACAGAAAGAACCACACTGCTACGTTTTTTTTTCTTCCAAAAGATCATGGGAATGAGTTTCAGGCCAAAGTAAGCAAATGTACAATTATACAGACAGTGAGAGATGAATATGTTGAAACAGTGCTCTTCTGCAGTAGCCACAAACTGTGCAACCATCATAATCTGATGGATCGCAAAGAAACAACCTGAATCAAGCACTTTGCAGGCTAAATTAAGAGTCACACATTTCACACAGCTTTTCAGCTGACACTGTTTAGATGCTAGATACTAGCTTCACCAGAACAGCAGACTATGTATGGGAAGTTCAATTCTCCCATCAAACACTGAAACAAACTTACACACACGTTTTTGGGGTTTTTTTTCCCCATCTGCAGAGGTTATATCATTTCTCACCATGCTATTCACATGTACCACTGTGCTGCCGAATTCTTGATTCTGATTGGTCAGAAGGTGTTAAATTTCGGTAAAAACATGATCTGGTCACTGGAGCGTGAAAATAAATGGAATTTTAAAAGAAAATGTGTATGTTGCATTTTTGGCAGGAGTCTCTAGCATCATCACTTTCAACCCGTCAGAGATAATGTTGTATCTTGAGTTTTTCCTGAGACTGGAAATTCTTCAGCATTTTGTGGTTTCTTGATAACATCACAAGCTTCGGGTTTTTTTGGTTTTGTTTTGTTTTGGGTTTTTTTTTTTTGTCTCATTAACTCATCTCTAGCTGTTATTAGCTCATAAGTATTAACAGGAACTAACTGACGAGCTTACGCGACTTTAACTATAAATGGACAAAAGGAATGGCGCGTCACTATTTAATAAATTTTTTTTCTTATTTTCAATTATCATTTGACACCTGACAGTGACTCAATACTGACATTAACTGTGTCTAATCTGCAAGTCTCTGATCCTACGATATGCAAAATGTCACATATTGTGCCTTTTTTATGTACAAGATCTGTGTTCACAAAAAACATGCCAGATGATCAAATCTGAGACTATTTTCAGAGTGTTTCAGGCTAATATAAACCCAGCACTGCTCAGGTTTGTGCATTCCTACGAAATGAGTATTTTTTTTTTTTTTTTTATAGTAGTCCATTCTTCATTGTGTACAAAATAGGTAAATCTCTTTACTAGGGCATCTCTGTGGTCCCAAACTCTCACCAGCTAACTATTAACCCGTGCCTAATCAGACTAAGCAAGTCTGTTTTACAAGTCGGCTTGCCCAAATGCATGGATGGATGGGAAAAAAGCAAATGAAGAAAGAAAATCTTAGTACTAAGTGTCTTAGGAAGGTGTTGGGCCCTCAAGAGACACAAAAATGTTAATACTTTTAATACTCCTTGATGCTGGTTCCATAAGTCAATGGAACGGTAGTGGACGAATAAACACCATTCCACTGAAAGATATTTTCTCAGGTGGTATTTTGATCATGGTGGTAGAGATCTCTGTCTGATACATTGCTCAAAAAGCCCCCATAAATCTTCGAGTGAGTTAAGATCTGGTGACCATCCTTACCAAACCATTCACCAACCCCTCGTGTCTTGCGCATGGGGGCGGGACATCCTGGAAAATTGTACGACCGTCAGGACAGAAATGATTCATCCAAAGTTGCGTTTATTTACAGTGGGCAAAGTGGACCCAAGCCATGCCGGTAAAGAAATGACACCAGGTTTCCCCTTAAATTTGTCATCCATTTGTACCTTGCACTAAATAAAATCCCACTGCAGAAAAAAACAGAGGGGTTGGGTAAAACCTGGATTAAAAATTTGCATTAATTTAGCCATGTGACTGCCAAATGCACTCATCTTGAGTGTCTGAGATTAGCCAGGCTGACCACAGCAAAAAAATAAAAAATTAAAAAATTAAAATTAAAATCATATCTTAGCTCAAGTATCGCAAACACAATGTGTTGCAATTATAATAAACTGGTTGTACATGATGCAGATGTCATACGTTTACCATATGACTGCATATTCCTTTCACACATCGCCAACCTGCCCTTTCATAATTCCCATCAAAAGTCAGACAGAGCCTCACCAAGTTAACAAGGAAGCCAAACCCGCGAGAAAATTTCTTTAAAAAGCCAATAAAGTCAGCACAAAGGGCAATTTGCATTCTCTATAGAATCCAGAGCACTTTGCTCATCTATTTAATAACCCATTATTGCACTCAGCCTTTTTTCCTCAATCCCGTTCTCTCCTTTGCGTTATGTAATAGCAACACTTTCTATTAGCAGTGCTCTATTAAGAAGCTCTTTAATCAATTCAAAGATCAAATTTGTGGAAACTCACCAGCTACTGTTAGGCAGCTGCAAACAACAGCCAGCACAAAATGTTAATGTTTATGGACAGATTTCTGTGAATTATTACCCAAGTAATAAAATACCCCAGGTTTGAAAGAAATCATTTGCAATGCCCTAACTTACCTCGGAGCACTATCTGTGACAGAAAAGTTGAAAAACAGTATGATTCCTGCAGAAGGGTTCTGCCTTTTTTTTTTTTTTTTTAAAATCACTTAACATTCAATAAATGTAATGGTCATCGTTATTCCAAAACAAACGCACTGGACCAAATACGTAAAAGGTTCTCATGACAGAGGCATTGCATGCTTTTTCTGACCACTGTGACCAGCCCACTCTGTCAACTGTAGTTGGTCTGCACATCACGCTTTAATGCGTTTATGGCCATTTTATTCAAATAAACTAATACTTAATCTGGAACACATACAAAGGGTGTCGTTTTCATCACTACGCTGACCTGCAAAAGTTAAATTATAAAGTCTTAAGGCTTGTGTGGAAATGTGCGTCACTCACTTCCTGATTTCTGCCCTGTCCTCGGAGGAACAGCTGAAATGAAATTGCCTGCATGGTGAACTACAGGACCCAGATACACAGCTGAACTCATGACCTTCCCTAAAGTAATCTTTACTAAAGCCAGGATTCGACAGACTTCCGCTTTTAGCAGCATAACCGTAACGTGGTGGGCAGCAATCACATGACGAACTTTGTTTTTCATTAGTATGGAGTCTGTTTAATCTGTAACCCTTTAAACCAAAAGCCCAGTGTGAGTGAGGGTGAACGGTGAGCGTTTTCGTCCTCGAGCGTTCCCGTCGTGACAGGAATACAAATGATTAAACTGTAGGATGGTTTGCCTGGGCAGTGGTAAATGTATTAAATCCAGATTTTTCATGTGGACTGAGGTTAAGGTTACTAAGGTACAATGAAGCTAAGGCTAAATAGAGAAGTTGATCCAAAGACAGAGATTAAAGCTACAGCGTATAGGATTTTTGGCCAAAAGTTTTAAGCATATGACCACTGAGTCAGGGAACATTATAAAATGGTGTTCCGAGCGTCTGTGAGTCACCCGGACAATCCTGTAATAGTAATCCACAGTCAGAGCTGCTTTCGGGTGTGTGTTCAGAATTGCCAGAAAATTTGCATGCACACATCATACACCAGCTCGGATACATCGATCGTCATCACGCCCCAACTTCAGCCATGAAAGAAGTCTGAACGGGAGGAGCCATAACCAATATGGTATACTCAAGTGTAAGAACTCCATTTCCTTCTGAACACATTCTCTAATTTGGTGGGATACTAATGAATGGAGGTCAGCTGATTCAACATTGTCGTAGAGTTTGTACCGAAAACTGATGAGCACAAGAACACGAGAGCAAGTCAGACTAACGGGAGTCCCTGGTGTGTTTCTATGTATTTTTAGAAGTCCAACAGCCCCAGAGAGGCAGAAAGTCACGGGGGAAAGCCCCTACGTTCAGCCTGTGGTCCAGTGCACACCGTGAAGAAGAGGGGCAACCCTTACTCTTCGACCACAGCTTATATTTTTAGCTGAATGCAGGCACTGCTGCTTTATCAGACAGTCACAATGAGTGCTGGATAATAGCAGAGAATAGATAAAAGCTCTTCTTGAGAAGTTTTGCTTTTTCACACAGTATTCAATATCCAACTGTCACGATCATGCACACTAAAGGTGTTTTATACTCAAAAAACATATGTACACAACATTCTACAGTACTGAATATCCTTCTATACCACTGGCATCATCCCTATTTAGGTACACTGTACTACTAATTGTGAATTATGAAAAACGACTAATAAAAATGAATTATGAGGTTTGGGACACAGCTTCAAGGTCTATTTGAACGCGCGAACCTGAAGCCGTGACAGTAACACAGCAGAAATGGCATTACGTAAAGATTTGTTCGTCCATCAGAGGCTAGCGATAGCATTTTCTACCAGAAAGCGTGAAAACCTGAGATCCAGTAGATGTGCACATTTTGGCAGTTAACATCGCATCTTTTGCCTGAAAACAAGAGACGGTAAGACTGTAATCAGATCTCCGGAGTGACCTGTTAAAGCGAGGACACAAACAGATTAATGCTGGGAGCAATCTTTTACCTGACAGCTTTGTCAGTGGTTAAGTCGTTAATTATTCATTGAGACTGAAGTCCACCTGCTGTTCTGCTGCTGGAAACCCGGGTTTCCAAAAGCAGAGAGGCAGCGTGCTCTCACATAAAGCCTCAACACCGGTCTAACTAATGTCATTGTAGTAGTGAACGTGAAAAGACCACAGAAATTGCCAAAGAATGTCACAACTGGACATCTTCGGTAATCCTGTGCCGATTACTCTGGCGATTCGAAAACTACACAAGGGTAGAAATGCAGAAATTGCAAAAGTGGCATTTCTAAATGCTTCTGAAAGTCATGATGCATGGCATCTTTTATTGGTAGGGAAAATCTGCAAGAGATGAACGATACGAAGCTGCAAGAGAACCTACATCACACTATCATCATCAAAAAAAGAAAAAAAGAAAAAAGGACAAGTATTAAAGAGCTGGCGAGCCTGGAGCTAAACGGTACAGGCCTGCTTAGCACTGAGCCAAAGCTAATGGGATTATCACACTGCTCTATCGTTCACTGTGAGAACATTGCCCCTGTCAGCTACACAAAATCCCATTAACGCTCCACCTTTTTCTGCCGTAACATGGGTTTTCGGAAGAATGTTCAAACAGCCGGAGAGGCCGACACTGAGCTTGTGCTGACAACCCGAGTCCTGGATTCACAAGTCATCAGATATACACCTGAAACTGATACCGATACTTCATTGTTCTTAGCCTACAAAGTGCTTTCACTTCTCTAGTCAAGTGCCATGTTGATTTGCGAATCTGTTCTTCACCTCAAATTGGTGGAAAATTCCTGACAACTTTCAAACTGTTTTAGATTCCCCCCCAAAAAACAATGACATAAAACAACTAAGGCAAAACAGGCAGCGCTTTAAATACTGCTAAGGGACTGACTATGCTGTTTACGAAGGCTTGGTGGAAAGAACTCGGTAGCAGTATAGCAGAATAAACTAAACCTTCACCTCATTAAGAAATGAAATCCATCCACAAAAAAAAAAAAAAAAGGTCAAGAACAAACGTGCAGTTCTAAAACTGATGACTCTCCCCACCAAAATGTGGCGCCACTGCTAGCTAAGCTTCATTTGCATTCACCAAATTCTTTGCCCAAACATGGGCCATTTATGCTTTAAGAGAGAGAGATGGAGACATGCGTTTTCCTGAAAGGAATGATAGGTATTATTTCTGTTCTGTCCAAACACATCGAGCCTTAACCTCCCCAAAAAGTACTGACACTACTATCTGGCGCTTCATCTACAAAGACCAAACAAGGCCTTGTTCGCAAGAAATGCTGGGTACAGCGGCGATAGACAAACACGCTGAATCCAGTATAGCAAAACGTTGGCCAACTGTTCTGTTTTCTCCCAGACATCACCTATAATAAACGATAATCTGGAGATGGTCTGAACTGGAAGAAAAATAAGCAAAAATAGCACATGCACAAGTGTAAAATGAGCGGTGGGGAGCATGCACGGATAAAAGTAAAAAACAAAAACAAATTAAAAGCATTAATTTGTATAACTTCATGAACAGGAGGAGCTAGGGAGAAAACTAGTGACAAACTGAAGATGCACTGATCCTTTTTTTCAGTACAATGTTGCTTTTTTTTGTGCTTTAAGTATCACACTATTGAAATATGACAGTCAATTTTTAGTTAATGTCAGTCATCCTAATGTGATTAAGACAGAACCAATAATCCTATATGACCTTTTCGACTGAAAATATCAAGCAGAGGACCCGATTTATTTATTTTTTTTTGCTGTTTTTCCTCATACTGATCCAGTGTTTTATGCCATACTCAGCCCCAGACTGGGGCATGCCTAACGTCTATGTAGAGAAATAAATTTGAGGAAGATTTAGCGTTTAATCCTTTAGACATTTCTCGACTCATTCAGAAAACTTCAACAGTTCTGAACGTCTGCAAACTCTAAACCAACTTCGGCAGCTGATTATTAGCCGAGGTGGGAAGCAACATAAAGCATTTTCTGTCCTTAAGTCTGATTTTTAAGCATCTCCACTTTACTTCTTCCACCTCTGACTTTACTTACTCTATTTCAGAAGAAAAATCTCATTTTTCTACTTGCTACTCTTTCATCACTACAACCCACGTCACTAAATAGCTCTATATTTCTTGTAAATACATTTGTAAAGTCTTGCGCTGACTTTTTATCATCAGACAGCTTCAAGAAGCTTTATATCAGTCCTTACCAAACAAACTTTAACAGATGTGATAGCAAGTCTGTTGATATGCGCAGTTTGTACTGTGACAGCTAGCGATTAGCATTCAAGTAGTTTACTTATTATCATGTTAGCTAACAGCTGAGAGATTAGGAATAAAGATGCTGTTAGTTAGCCTGAGCTAATGTTTCCCCACATTTTTTTTTGTGTTAAAGGGATACGAATTTACCATCAGTAACTCAACTGTGTCCTGTTCAAGGCAGATGTCTTTTTTTCTGAGTCTTCCTGGTATTTTTACTCTCATACTTTAAGTCAATTTAAGAGGTTAAACTGTACTACTTTAGCTTTAGGGAAGAATTTGAAACTGCAACTTCAACCTTTACCAGACTGTTTATTTAGATGAGTGAGTGCACTTTTTCTTGAGTGAAGAATTTGGGTACTTTTAGCCCCTCCAATTGTTACACGCAAATACAGAACTTAAAGGATGACAGGAAAATGATTAGACTCTCTGAAGTACAAAGAATCGTTCAGGTAAACAACTCCACAACTTCTACAGTGAATGGGTGGACAAAGTGGTAGCCTGGACACCTGGGACAAGCAGATTAGCCCCAGGCTGTGCTATTAGGTTTGGTTTTTTTTTTAATTCATAGCTGCCTGATGGACAATTAGGTTCAACAACCAGAAAAAAAAAAAAACAACTCTTTTTTTAATTTCCACAAATAATAAGCTTTTCGTTTAGTTTGTATGTGTGAAGTTAAACTAAAGCTAAAGTAACACCAAACTACAGCTCAAAGCTGTCATAGAACTCCTTCTGCTAGCACCAAAACACAGTCATCTCAATTACTGTTGTTACATACACACAAAATACTCTGGTTTTTGCCCTTATTCTGAAAATAAAAAACCAAATACTACTATTAAGCGGTTTTCATAATTAATGAAAATCACTCCTATGCCTGTTTACATGCAGCCATGGGCATGCAGCTCTACCCCTGCCTTGGAAACCAAAGATTCTAAAGCACTACGTGCAAGATGGATTACTGGCCGGAAAATACGTTGATAATTAGGAATACGGAAGTTCGACACTATGGGCACCATTTTGGTAAGCTGACCTTTCGTCACAGAGGCCGGATACTGTTGGAAACTTGCGGCATTTTTCTGAAATCGTCTTGTTGTTTCTTGTTTTGATGTATTAGCCTTGTTTGCATTATGAGAA
>JAQLOM010000035.1:7928156-7944642 GCA_030068315.1 Chrysichthys thysi
GACTTCAGACATCGATTTGTTATCTCAGATAGTATTGACAACAATTAACCTCCTCATGACTGCTTGAATAACTTTGGCCAGTTTAGCACATGTTTTCCAAGAGGTGGCACTAGTCGTTGTTTGCGGAAACAGATAAGTTACGGTGGGCTTATCAAAATGGCGTCCACGGTGGTACTTCTGCATATTGCATAAGTAATCCATCTTGCTCCGCTTTAGAATCTTTGTTGGAAACTGCTGTCGAGAATGCATAGAGCTGAACGCCATCAGACCAGACACCATGCGTCACAAACTGCCGTTAAACCCACACGGAGACGTATATTCCGAGTGCACTGGATACGTCATATCCCTTGCCTTAGTCAGAAAATGCTAAATTCAGAATAGTGTCAAATTTGGAATATACAAACAGGATATGCTGTTAGCATAACCCATATCAAATTCTGAATACTGCCATATTTTGGGGGGAAAAATTGGAATATTAGTGTACATGTAAATGACTCTTAAGATGATAGCTGGATTCTAATAGCTTTTACATATGATCCTAGAACAGAACACAGCAGCTCATAGCCAATGCAGTCCCCAATCACTTGCTGACGGTTTTTGCACAGGCACAAACACAATGTTTTATTTCAGTGGTTCCCAAACTTTTTCAGCACAAGACCCAAAAGGGAAATCTGGTGTCACAGCAGGACCCAAACTTACAATAATACATCAGGAATACTCATAACATCTACATTTACACATAACAAACTTGCCAAATGGCGACCCAATAAATAAAGATTGGCGACCCATTTTGACTTGCGACCCTTAGTTTGGGAAACATCCTTCTATTTGATCACACACTCATTTGTTACCGTTACCATTACAATCGTGTTTCCAGGCAACCAAAACACAGGACCGAGCAGCACACTTGAGCTTTTAGTTGCCTGGCGGGCTAGCTAATAAATTTATAATTGCAGTGTTTACTGAAGTCTGTCTGATGCTCTTTTTGCTGTGCTCCCTGTCTTGGACTAAACCCATGAAAAGAGGACAGGCCATCCAGATGGACAACTTAAACCATCAATAATAAACCATATCGTTGTATATTTAATGGCTTCAAATTGCCCAGTTCAAAAAAAAGCACTTCCAGATGAAGGTACGTAGCAAAGAGTCCACATGCCACGATCCATTAGTGGCCACTTGGACCTTTCCTTCTGCTTTCCAATAAGAGTACCACTGATCAAAGTATCCAACAGGTGCATTAACACAAATACACATGGACATGGTTAAAAGGAATGAACACACAAACAAGAACTAATAGCAGAACCAACGCAGGGTCTACAAGAGGGGAAAAATAAACAGCGCCATGTGACGGCTTCTGAGAAGCAAATGAAGAAAAGCGAACACAGAAAATACCATGTACGGTACAGCAGAGACCAAAATTTAAAAAGGAAGAGGATGTGATGTCTAGAATTAAAAATACACACAACGAAGTCACAAAAGACAAAAGGAGGATGACGGTCATTTATATGAACTGCGTACTTACTACATTTAGAGATCCTTGCTAACCATATTTAGCGTATATCCAGTTTTGTTTGAACCCTCCAGGACTAATGCACAAACAGGTTTCACAGCATGTAAAAACATATAATACCCATGTTGAGAAACTGCTATATTTCCAGTAAATTATGGAAATAATGGCAAACACACGAGTAATTAATTAAATACAGCAATCAAAAGGTGTCATGGGAAAAAAAATGAAGGCTGGCATATTTTCAAATCACAATGTTTAATTGTGCTTAATGCTTTAACGCTTCTTTTTTCCTCCCCATGACACTTTTGATTGCTGTATTTGTTAACTCAGCTTCAGTACAGAAAGTAAGAAATGTACAGCTTACGATTAGAATCATAATGCTGCCCTTTTAAACGTCAATCAGACCTGGCATTGTAGAAGGTTATTAAGCGATAACTATACAAAGACTCTTGACCTTTTTTACCATTAGCAGGTGATAGAAGTGTTCGTTTTGGCCTAGTCTCGCTGATAACGGTAAAAAAAAAAAAAAAAAAAAAAAATGGCATATTAATGCTCCTCGTTATAAACCATGATGCACTGCTGTTCAAAAGCAGTCAAGGGAGGGCAATCCACTCCAGCTAGTCAATCATACATGCTCAAACACATCAGCAAAACTGCTATCTCCAGATCACATCACAGCATAATGAATGAAACCTGTTCCAGCTTACAGCCTGGTACCCAAACACATCCTCTACCTTCCTACATTAGCAGAGAGACAAAGACAAACAGATAGACAGACAGACAGACAGACAGAGAGAGAGAGAGAGAGAGAGAGAGAGAGAGAGAGAGAGAGTATAAGTGAGAAGGTAAGACTGAAAGGGAGAAGATGCATACAGAGTTCAGCATAAAGAACAGTTAGGTACTCACAGTGTATCCTGTGTGTGTGTGTATCTGTGTGTGCGTGCGTGCGTGTGTGTGTGTGTTTGCGCGTGTGTGCAGCCTCAAGATCAAGCCTTACTCACTATGGCTTTAGTGAGGAGGATCCACAGGCAGGCCCTTATGCTGTTCAAATGACTCATATGCAGTCTTCCTCCTGCACTGTGCAGCCACAAGGAGGTAAACATTTCCAAATATGGAGGCAAAAATGGGAGAAAGATTGGGGGGCAAAAATTGATTCAGCTTGCTCGCGCTGCCTGGAATGCCACTCGCTTGGCCACGCTGGCCAAAGTCACTTGGAAGCCAAATGTGTGGTCTGCAGTGCTGCCAGGATAGGGTTGATAACTGTGCAGGGTTAACAGCAAGGCACTCTGGTCCGAGCCAAGTGCCTCATAGCAGTCTTTAAGAAGCATCATGCATGTAAACATGGCGAGCAAACACAGTCCAAGGAGATCCTTGGCACAGACGCAAACCCTTGCCAAGTGCCGAGGTGCTGTACTGAACGACCACGTTCCCACACTGATCAGTTGTCTTGCTTGGTTTGGCTGATTCAGCATAAACCTAAAGCAGTGTATGTGTACGAGTATGTGTATGTGTGCTGCAGAAAATCTGAAGGAACTGGCCGACTATGGAAGCTGCTGCAGCCCTCATCAATCAAGCCGAGTGCTCGGCGGACTACAGGCATAGCTTCTCATCAGGGCGCAAAAATGCTTGGCACCAGAAGAACTGCCAAACATCACAATTTGTGTTTTTTTTCCTGTGTGTGCGTGTGTGTGTGTGTGTGTGAAAGAAAAGAAATACAGCAAGAGCACGCATCCATACTCTACTTATTACATTTTTGTTATTACAGTGAACTGCCACCTATCGCTGGGGGGTGCGCCCCCCACCCCCCAGCGAAAGGTGAAATCCGCAAAGTAGCTCCGTCACATTTATTTCATTATTTATATATATTTTAAGGCTTTATAAACCATTTCCACTCTCTCTTTTCCACACTCTTATAAACACGTCCTGTGCTTTTAAACACTTTCTACACTCTTAAACATACGTCATTTTAACATATAAAGGTCTACATGCGTACTTACTGCCGGTGAGGTCACTTCCTGTTTAATAGCTACTAGCGGAAGTGGTGTACCCCGCCACTGGGTATTCATCCAATGATGAACTGCAGTACATACTGTTTTATTTTGATTTTAAATGCTCTTTAATGTTTGAATTAACATTTTTTTTAATTATATTTTATATTCGAGTCCCACAAAAGCCAAAAAATTCCACGAATCAAAATTTGAAAATCCACGATGCCCTGAACCCGTGATAGGTGAACCGCGATATGGCGAGGGTTCACCGTATTACTTAGGATTACCTCCATACGCCCTACTTATTAGGTGCAAAAAAGTGGCACGTCACCGCAGTCTTTTAGTTTATCATATTTAAGACTTGTGATTAAGCAAGCAGGCTCACAGAGGACGCACAACCTCATAACGGTAAATGGAAACGTTGGCACACCGCACAAGATGCCCAAGACGTCGGCGTTTATATAGCAACTTGGATATATAGAGGTGTGATGGTTTAAAGGAAAACTGACAGCCTTGTTATACCTGTCCCCTCAAAGGGAAGGGTCATTAAAAATCTGTTCCGTTTCTGCTACGATCAAACGTTAATGGGAGTGGTTTCTTCCTGGATGACCCCGCCCCCTTTCACAGTTCACAAGGGTGTTGATGAATGGTTTGATCAGGATGAAAATGAAGCAACTCGTATGTTATGGCTTTCACAGTTACAGAGCTCAGCCTAACCGAGCACCAGGGGGACATTTGGATATCTCTGCAACCATCGTGGAAACACAAACTGCGAAAATATCTTAGCTAAGAATGATGGTGTTCCTTCCTCCAGTATGGTTCTTGTGGAGACTTGAAGAATCAACCCCAGGATGTGCTGGAGCTATTCTGGTTTCTTGTGGTGGCCCAACTTAACGTGATTTTTTTTTTGGCTTTTTAATTTTAGCTCGTCACGCGTCCATAAAAACAAACGTTTATGGCTCAAAAAAAAAAAAAAAAAACTCACAGAATCGATGTGATAAATAAATAAACAAAAAAATAATAATAAACAGCATGGCATGCTAAACATAATTATAACCGTTCATCACTGATCGTGTTCACTGAACTCTTAATGCCGTTTCAAACAAATATTTTCCCCCTCTTTATAATAAATACTCATGCTCGTTGCACTTGATGTGAAATTACAAACAATGTGACAGTGGAATTATTTCTCTTCTGTCATTGTAAAACTGTCTAAACAGTGTTTCACTTTCGAGCGGAGCTAAAATAAGGCTTTCGTGACTGAAACCACAGAGGGGGTTTTCAAAAGTAATAATAACCCATTTAGGTTAAAGAGTGGCAGAGCGAGTGACTTCAGGTGATTAAGGACGCCTAATTACCCGTGGCCTGGCAGTCCCTTTGAGGAGAGCCGGTCAGGAGAGGGAAAGACACACGTGTCTGGGCCTATACACACCTTTAGAAACAGAAAAACAGATTCAACTCAGGATGAGACAGACATTTTAAGGCTTCTAATCCGCAGACCTGTGATGATGGGTGTCAATACCAAGCAAATGAAAGCCTGGTTATTGCGAAAAGAGACGCGCAGTTCTGCCTTTCCAGGAAACTTCAAGAAGATTTAAAGAATCTAACAAGTGTCTAGTGGAGCAGCATCCAAAATCATGGGGTCATATTGATCATCATTTATATAATCCCAGTGGACCATGTACACACTCATTCACACCTCGTGTAGCCAAACCAGCTTCCTGCATGTTTTTGGGATGTAGGATGAAAGCGGAGAACCCGATCAGACACAGGAAGAGCATGCAAAACTCATCAGAGCTCAACAAAACCTATTACACCAGACAAATACTGGGAATATTAGTGATTTGTGCTATCGTACAACTAATGCCGGCCTTACACCAAACGAATTTTCAATGATTTCACTGTCGTAGACAAATTTCTAATACCGGAATAAAAGCGAAAGTTTTGCTAGAGTCGTGAGTCATTTGGCGTAAAGTGGTTAGGATAGTTTTCAGGATCCTTAAGGGTTTTTTTTTTTTTGTTGTTGTTGTTGGGTTTAAAAAAAAAAACAAAAAAAAAAAAATACAATCACACCTGCTTAATATCCTCATGAGTATTTAGTCTCAGTTCATGCAAGCAGTGACATGGACATTGTTCATAACCAATAGGTGAGCTCTCTCCAGCACCCAACCCAACCCAGTCTTGGCAAAATATCATAGTCTTTAGATGTGAGCGGGTGTCCGAATCGAGTCTTTTCAAAATCACTTGAAATTCTTATTGCGTATAATTATCATAAGCTGCAACGCGTCACGCTTTCAGCTGTACAGAAACAGAAATCATTCATCAACCTATGGTGACTTAAATTTACCAGGAGACATGCAGTGGTTTTCAGTGCATGTGAAATTCCATGCCCTTTACATTTCCATCGAAACTATCGAGTGTCTAATGCTCTCAACATTATCAATGATCTACTTATCAACAAAGAAGGGAAAACATTAGATTATACATTTCCACTTCATAAATCTGATGAACTTGATTCTTCTTCTTCTTTTTTTTTTAACATCATCCCAGCTTGTTATGTGAATCTGTGGTCAGAGTGCAGGGCCAGTTCTTGTACACCAACACACAAGCGACTGAAGGTGTAAGTCCTTTCTCCAGTGTAACAGTGGGCTTTAACTCACAACTAGGCTACAAGTGAAGATGGGAAACTGAGAAGCAACCTATGAGACATCCACTTGCAACCCTGCCTGCTGTGGAGTGGAGAAGTAATCGATACAACACATAAGTTTATAAAAATAAAAAAAAAATACATACCTTTAAAGATGACTTCAACGGCTCAGCTCTTCAGCGACAATCCGGTAGTGTCTCTTCTGGACAAGGCCTGATTAGTCAGACGCACACTGAAACCTGATGACCGATGAAAGCAAATGTATTAAATTCAATTCTAATGGATCTTTTTTTTTTTCTCCAACCAACAAAATAAGCAAGAAAATAACCAATCAAAAGCTAGTTAGTGCCATGTGCTGTTTTTATCCACTTATCTCCGGTGAGCAAGGACTGGGTAATAGCGTCAGTGAAGAAGAAGAAGAAAAAAAAAAACACAAACCCACAGTCACTATTGACTCAACTGTCAGTTAAAAGCAGCGTCAGACACCAGAAAGACATGACGACTTTATTCTTACACATGAACCAAGAACAGAACAGGAGATGAGAAACTTGGCTATTTTCATCCACGAGAACCTCATTTAACAGACAGCCTGTCCTTCCCAAATGAGTTCATATATGTAATCTCACAGCATGCTTACGTACGTCAAAGCAGGCTCTTCTCTCATCACATCCTTAATCACCTCCTTAGGTACCCTATTTATTTCAATCATGCCACAGCTCATTTCATTTCGGTCACCAGAGCAGAACCCGAGCTTATAATGTTGCATTCCATTGGCCTCGGAAGTCGGATCTCTGAGCTGGGGATGACGTCACGCCAGACGTAACTGCGTTCCATTTGTACAAGTTGGAAAACCAACATGGATGCCTCCGGGAAAACCGCTATTGTGCTTGCTCTTCCACCAATGAAAATTTGTCCCTTATAAGACGATCTCACCCTATTAAAAATAACATCCAACTTTTAACCTGGAATTTCAACCTCCTTTATTACTTTTCTTTAAATTTCACGGGGTGGGAGAAGCCAAGTTCGCTCACAACCGGGTAGCCATTAGCCATTAATTAGCAATACCACCTGAAAACAACACATTATGTGGTATTTAGGGCATCAAAACATTGCATCAGTGTCACCACAGATAAAACTTGGACAGAGCTGTGTGTATGACTGATTAAATGAGACAAAAATAGAAATTTCATAAACCGTTTAAAGCTACAGCTTTCGCTTAGTGTTCCAGCAGGGTGCCACCATTTTGGATTTTTAACTCGGGGTTGGTGACGATCTCCCGACTTTCTGAGTTGGAAATCTGATTTCAGGGGGCATTCCAGTTAACGTTTCTGACTTGGACCTCGGATATCCGGACTTCAGAGTACAAATCGAACGCAGCATAACTACACACTGAAACACACAGACTTTTTTATTAAAAATATGACTTGTTTTATAACCACCAATGATGACGTGTCACCGTGCAAGTGGGTTGTTTCACGGCAGACTTTCATTTTCTTTGCCTTCTTAAACCATTTCTGCATATTCGACATGCAAGGATTTGATCGGATTTAAAGGACGATAACAAAAAATGTGAAGTTCACATTCCTGAAAAACACATGGTAGGTTTCACAACCTCCTTCCTCAAGACTTCGCCTACATCATACTACAGCTACCTCTGTTTCTTCACACAGGGGATGTGAATACGTACACTGAAAAGCCTTAGGCTGTATTATCTGCTACTGCTCTAAACGTTTTACATTGCTGTCTCGCATCATCCTAGCATGGGCCTTTTTGGCTCCTTTAACTATTTATGGAAGTGTCGTTCTCAAAAACATCTTTCTAATAAAGAAACAATTAGAGGATGTGATCTTTCTGAACAAAGAGACTTTTGTACAAAGATTTTTCCTTACATTTTCCCCACGGGGTTGTTAAAAGGTCGATCAAGAACATGGAAAGCGTGGAACAATGACCATTTCATCATACCATGAAAATTCCAAACCCCTAGGGGTCAATTCAGTAACGTAAAACACCACCATACCTTACACCGATTGCAGGATTCACTTAGCATAACGTTACACTGACCTTCATTCGTCTAACAGACACTATTATGAGACTTATACATTGTTTGCTAGCTATAAGACCCATCTCTGCATTTCTAAGCCGACAAGTTGATTAATTATCAGCACTCTTTCGGCCATCTAATTGCATTTGATTATTTTTTTTCATTTGTGTATTTATTAATTAATTATCTAGGTTAATTGTAGTTAAAATTGGACATTTATGCCAATTTCAATTTATTCTATTTCACATGCATCAGCCATGCCCAGGCCTACATCAGGCTAATGCCTAGCCCGGGTTTGATGAATATACAAGGCTCTACCACCAGCTATGAGAAAAATCCAGCACTCTGTTTACTTTTAGGGTGGAACAGCGATATGGATACACAAGGAACCATACTTTTTAGCCAACATAAAACTAATGCGGAGAGCATACAGGCAAATGACCTTTGTATCGGCATAAACAGACCAACCACGGTAACATTTTGTACGTTGACCACCATTTTGTGAGAAATCCAACACAAAGCTTGTCACGCAGGTAAAATAAGTAAGATACGTTTTACTTATTATCACAAAGTAGCCTTTATTTCTTTGAAGGAAACTCCTTGGGTAAATCACCATAATCAATACTGGTGACGGACTTGAAAGACTTCTACCATGTTTTTCGCTTTCTTTTAGCCACTCTCTTTAACCTCATTTTCAACATTTGGGATACTTTAAAAAAAATTCAGACTATAATATACAATCGTCTGTATAGTCACTGGCACTTGTGGTAAAGATGGCTAAAAAAGTTATTAAAAAATGTCTGTGGTTAATTAGCTTAGCTTAATCTTACACTGACTATATAAGGCATATAACCTTCCTTTTTTTCTTTTTTTTTTTTATCCCCTTCCATGTCCCAATTATTGGCATGCCCAGAAATCTTAAGGAACAAACTGTAACAGAAGTATTTTCTCTTTTAATACTTTACTTTAAGCTCAACCAAGTGTTTAGCGATACTTAAGTGGTCATCCATGAGTTCCTGTTTGGCCGAGGTATAAATATGAGGGGACACAGAGAATAAATTGTCTAAGTCATTCATCAACAAAAGTGTTGACCTTCATAAATCATGGTTATAAACAGCTTCACGCCTAATACTGTCCACATCCACTGTTAGAGCACAGGTTTAAAGGCACAGGAGCTGGACTGAATCCGTCTGGAAGTGGTCATGAGTGCATTCCGTGTCCACGTGCGGTAAAAGGAGGATGGATAAAGCGATCATTGATGGAGGTTTGCAGTAGATGGCCGCAGTTTGGTGGTGGCCGCATCTCCCAATGTCCAACTAGGCCCTACCTCCTTGCCTATTTGGAAAGTGTACAGAAGAAAGCATTTTTGTTTTATCTAATCACAATCATAACAGCCTGGTGTTGGCTAGATGGCACTGGAACTCTGAGTAGAACCAGGTTCCATGGTCAGACGAGACAAAAATAGAGCAGCGTCGCAACAAAAACTCAAGGACGGTTGGTGTAAAAATAGGGATGGTTATACATAAGAGAACCCACTCTTCACTGTTAAGCGGTGTGGAGGATCTGTGATGTTGTAGGGCTGTTTATCTTCCATAGGCCACATGTTTTTAGGATACATATTACCTTGGGAGATTTTATTTAAAACTTGGCCTCTGCCAAGAAACTATATCTGTGTTGTGGTCATATCCTCAAACAGGACGATGCTCCAAAGCCAAACAAAATCATTTAATGACCACAGAATCAAGCTTTTGAGTACTTAGTGTCATGAAGTCATCGAGCATTACAGAAGACGCAGCTCTGCTATATTAGGAAATGCAGGAACGGTAGATATGCCCCATATTTTCAGTGGAAGGTTCGGCTAATTAACCACAAAGACTTTTTTGCAACCTTAAACTTTTTTGGTTACACATGTGGTTCCAATACTTCTGGAGACTGTAAAGAGCATATTAGTTCAACACTGTATTGTGTTTTTCTTAAGCCAATTTGAATTTCTTTTCTTTTTTTTTTTTTATACAAATACAGTCTTTTGCCGATTAAAACTCAACACTGTAGTTTGTTAGATTTAGTCATTTGTTATCTACTGTCCATCCTATTTAACTCTCGTTTCCGGCTCGTATGACCTGTTGTTCACTTGGTAAATTGTTAATTTGGTAATTGGGATCTTAAAACATACAGAGGTCAATGAACGAGACACTTGCGTGCCCAGGAAACAGCTTTACGTTCAGTAGACCCCAGAGAGATCCCATCTACTGGAGAGAACAACATCTGTTTTGCATAATAACTCCAATGGATGCTTCTTTAACTTGAATATTTATAATCAGACAGATACTGTAATAGTTTGTTTTTGCCAAGTTGCATATGTATAAGTTATGAAAATATGTAAGTGATCATTTTAGGGTGAGAAAACATTCCAGTAATTTCTGTATAAGAGGCTAGAAGATGGTCGAATTAACATGCACAACAGCAATGTCTTCAGCTTTACCCTCTTTGTAAGATTGAGCATACAATGCGCCATATTTAATCAACCTTTTAGTAAAAGAGCATTTGTGCAAATGTTTGTGTAAGACAAGCTGAAACAAAGATTTTCGGCTGGATTTTAAAAAGTTTAAGAAATGCTGATTTTCTTTGTAGTCGCATGCATATGTTCCCCACTTGTATATATATATATTAAAAAAAAGTTCCTAAAGTAGCTCATTTACATTTACTGATGTCCACAAAGGAGCTGCGAGCACAAAATTAAAGATCAGGGTAAAGGCCAACAGGCAGACGTGAAAGTTATTTTGACTCACTTCTATGCCAATAAAAATTTTTATAATACTAATAAAACAAATAAAACACTACTACTACTACTACTACTAATAATAATAATAATAATAATAATAAGCAAAATCTTCCATCAGCTGAGGCTCTTATTTCCAGCTTATGTCAACATGCAGACAGACCATCCTCCATTTTTATTGTGACATCTGTTTAAAACTAATAATTTTATTTATCTTAAGTTACGGGTTTGTGTTGGCTTCATTTCTTTATTTTTCATTCTCGTTAATTAACAATATTTATTCAGTGACAGTAATACAAACTTCACAAACTTTTTCTCAGTGGTACTCTTAGTCCCTGATCTAGTGGACTAGCATGGCGATGTATTTTTGATCCAGACTCCAAAGCCCTTCGATAAACCACTCTGGATTTAGGAGTCTGCCAAATGCTGTACGCGTAATTAATATATAAACAATTTCAACTTGATCGTATGATCCATATATAAAAGTGCAGCAATCCATACAAATTATGATCTGAAGTTTACCAAGTAACGTTTATATCAGTTTGTCTTACGCACAAACATGCACACACTCAGGAGCACGAGTAGGATATGAACATTTTTGCGAAGTGACAGGACTTTCAGGAATACCAAATTTCTTGTGTAAACACTTGCATCAATCAACACATGTATATTAACTAATATAAATCTACCTGGAAAATATATTACGATTTCTTTTCTTAATTGTTCCTGAGAATTCTTTTCTGACATTTTAACATCCAGGAAACACTGACAAGGTGCTTCAAGACATGACTGTGCCTTCAGTAAAAAAATAACTAAATGAGTACAAAAATTTTATTAAATCTTCGTCTCTCTCCGCACAAACAAACGTGCATTTCAGCTTATTCTGTCAGCGTACGATGACAGAGCACGGTGTTGCTGTTCGAGACAAGACTATATTTGAATCGCAAAGGGACTTACAGCAGCCAACAAAGACAGGCAGCCTCAAAGGCGAGACTTAACTTTTAACTCAAGCATCGGAGAGCCTGTCAAACGCGTCGTTTATAGCTGAAGGTTTTAAAGACAGTCAACGTTCACAACAGTAAAAAAAAGGAAAAGTTCAAACGTTTGGTGGCGAATGATGGAGTGATTCAGTTTGATGACAGAGCTCTGCGGGGGCCTTGATGGTATCGATTTGAGATTTATATCAAAGTGAAAGCCTGAATATCCTTACTGTATGGGGACAGATTAATATTTCAGTACATTAGCTACTTTAGAGAAGAACAATGTCTAGACATGCTTGCCAAGCTGTGACAGAAATGTTTGCTTTTCTGTGAAGAAAAAGGCTTCCTTTTATGACAATATGAGGAACAGTGGGGGCATGTAACTCTGAGGATATAATATACAGAAAATGCAAAAAGGTTTAAATATGCAAACTGGCAATTACAGGGCATCAGTCCCTGCCATCACTGAATGATAGATAAGAGTCACTTTCCTGGTCAAACACATGACAATTGTAATGTGGGAAGATAATAACGGTGCTGTCAATGAATTATGAAGAATACCCTTCCATCTTACACTTAATCCAATCATCCAAAGAAGACTGCATGAGAACCAGAGAAATATATCTACAGAGACCTTCAGTGAGTCGATTCAAAAAGCCTGATCAAAGCGTGCAACATATATCAGCATATATGGTAACCGCAACAGCTAAGGAACAGTGAAATTAGGTATGTGAATTAAATGTCAGTGGGTTAGTGTGACTCATATGAGATCAACCATCAGCACCTACAGCTTCCTGTGTCCTCATGCAGCAAAACCTTGCAGAAAAAAAAAAACTCACAAGGAACCAAACTCCAACGTGCGTATACTGAAATATTTTAGCAATGTGCTTAGCCATTCTGATGCTAATTTGTTGGTTGGCACCCTATTATCGGCGTTTCTGTGAGACGTTAACGGTTATGTGGTGCACCGATGTCACAACAGGATATTGCCAATACAGTTCCAAAGAGGAGAAAAAAATGCAAGGGATTTTGCTGTCAACTCTGAAAATTGACAGAACAAGAGCTTCTTTTCTCACAACAGTTTCCAGCTGACACAGTACAAACACCGGACTCAAAGCTCCAGAATGCAATGCAGCTGTCCGGCAGAGTTACGTCAGAGATTCAACTTGGCTAGTTAGTGATCGAATGAAAGACAAGCTCAGTGGGCCTGATGGTGGTTGCATAATGCAAAACTGTGCACCCCCCAACCCACACACACACACACACACACACACACACACACACACACACAAAGGCAAGGCAGGGAACTGGCTGGCTCTCCAGATTTCACCAGACAACAGTTGCTTTATCTGTCCATTTAAACAGAGAGGGTATAAGCCATGTTTTAGGTGTTTACATCCAGTGGGTTTCTAGTAGTCCGATTCTTTGAAACGTGGGCTACAGATGCACACAGGGGAACCCCAACCCTCCCCACACACTGCATGCCTTGCATACCATAGCCTTACACCCATTACTAACAGTGAAACTCACGTGAAAGTTAAAACAGACTAAAATGTACAGACGAATGGACTAAAGCCCTGCTGCATCACTCTCTTTAGGAAGAGATAAAGCAAGGGCTAACTCGCAGAAGTGTTATCATCAGGTAGCTGAATGGCATTGTGGGTGATAAAGGAAGTGTAGGAAATGAAAACAACCCAACACGACAACCAAAGAGGTTAAAACCTAAAACGTCGACGTGGAAATAAAGCAAGTCTTTCCGAGTGTGTTTTTTTCCCCCTGCTTAGAATGACACAGCAGTATCTATTTAACTTTAGGAACTTTTGAAACGGGAAACTGTGGTTGTAAACAGAAGACTTTTATCATTACATAGCATTACACGAAGCTGGATATTTAAAATGCGACATTTCAACTTGCCGTCAAAAGGCAGATCAGGTCAATTTACTGTCATGGTGGCGGTGGGTGAAGCGTTCTTTCTTCTATAAATTTACTCACTCACTCGGCTTCTGCCGCTTAATCATGTTCAGGGTTGCGGGGGGGGGGGGAAGCTGGAGCCAATCCCAGCTGACTTCTGGCAAGAGGCAGGGCTACACCCTGGGCAGGTCGCCAATCCACCGCAGGGTGACACACAGAGACAGACAACCATTCACACTCACAGTCACACCTATGAATAATTTAGAGTAGCCAATCAGCCCAATCCCTTCTGTGCATGTCTTTGGACAGTGGGAGGAAACCAGAGTACCCGGAGGAAACCCACCCAGACACGCAGACACCATGCAAACTCTACACAGAAAGGCCTCCAGGTCGACCCCGGGGATCGAACCCGGTACCTTCCTGCCGTGAGCCGACAGTGCTCCCCACCGCATCCCGGTGCCGCCCCGCCGCCCCATTTCACAACCATGAAAACATCAAGCGTGGTGAAATACACCCAAAACCCCAAGCACAACAATCCTTTCGTGCGGTCCTCAGGTCACTAACACTGTTCCTGGAACTGTACCTCCAACCATAATCACACCCACCCAACCATCCCATCACTGCCTGAAGACTTCCCAAGATCTTCTCCCCATGTACGTGTGTTGGATTCTGGTTACATTTAAAGACCTGCAGGAAGGTTTTCAGATCTCAGGCACAGGTTTGGTGCCCACTGCACTAGTAGTGTTCCCTGACGGCGTCCCTGACGCCTCATTCAGTGGGAGCTAACAACATTAGCATTTAGCTGAGCATTAGGAGCAGATGAACCGCTCCTTAAACAGTCCCCAGGGCTTATCTGGAGCTTGGTGTGAAAGTATAGCCGTCCTACAGACCCAGTCATCAGCATGAAAGTGCACTATGGGAAGAATAACTCCCCATGTGTGAGGAGAGGAGAGGAGAGGAGAGATTTCTGCGGTGTTTACACGACGTAAACAAGGACGTCCGTGAACCGCACGAAATGACGGAAGGGTTGAGAGAGATTATTTGCCCAAAAGGTCCCTGGGATGAAGGAAAAGCGTCAGGGGTGGATACTGAGGTATGACTGAGGCACTGCTGTGAGACAGAGGTAGTGAGTGCTGCTCCACTTCCGCATTCTTGCCACTTTGTGCACTCAGGCTCCATGGGGACGGCGAGGTGTCTCCGGCTTCATGTACCGAGCGCGAGCCCCAAACGCGAGCCACTTCCCCGGTTCAGGGTGTCACACGTTACCGGTTTGAGGCAAGAGCTTAAAAGAGTCGCCCTGCTCTCCCGTGCAAAGCCCACGCCCTCCATTTTCCCTCCTGTTCCCGGTCACCTTCTTTAACGCACAACAACAACAACACGACGGTTCCGATTCGGCTCAAGTGAACGATTCATGCAGAGAAAGAAACAAAGTGCCACTCTGGAGCGGATCACAAATACCGACTAAAAGAGGGAAAGCCCCAAAAAAGGCTGCGGGTCATTCCGGAGTGTTTCTCTTACCTCGCTTTCTATGAAATCTGGTTTCAGATCCCACTTAAAGTGAAACAACTTTTTTTTTCTTTCTCCCAAATCTGGGAGAGGAACAGGCAGTGACGTCAGAGGAGCAAATTCCAGCCCCAGAGAAGTTGCCCATGTAAGGCAGTGTGTGGTCTGTAATAACCATGCTGCAATAATCAGTTCCTCATAAGCATGTCAGTGTCATTGTGCAAACACATGCACACTCACTTTAACCTCCACGTGCACGATGTTAAAAAAGGAGGGCTGCTCTCAGATGTTGTCATGCAGGAAAAATGTGCCAGTGCAAAATGTGCACTTACTGGAAAAGTATTTTGTAGGACAACTAGGGATGAACAAACATCAGGATGGGAGGTGGAATGGCATTTCCATTTTCCAAAGGCATAGTCTTTGCAAATCTGAACTCCCTTTTGTGCTTTTAATTAAAACATGGTCCATTTTTTTCTTTTTCTTTTATTTTTTTTTCTAGTGGGTACCAGGGGAGACCGCTTCGATCCTGAGCTCCGGCTACTATCTGTGCGATGTTTTTAATATCCTACCTGTCTGTCTGCATGTCGATTTCTCCTGGTTCTCTGGTTTCCTCCCACCTCCCAACAATACTTGGTGACTCACTCACTCACTCACTCACTCATCTGCCTAGCTGACTTCAGGCAAGAGGTGGGGTATACCCTGGGCAGGTCACCGATCCACTCCGGGGCTAACGCACAGAGACAGACAACCATTCGGACTCACGTTCACACCTACAGACAATTTAGAGTAGCCAATTAGCCTGATCCCCTCCGTGTATGTCTTTGGACTATGGGAGGAAACAGGAGTACCCGCAGGAAACCCACGCAGACACAGGGAAAACATGCAAACTCCACACAGAAAGGTGCCCAGATTAACCCTGAGGATCAGACCCAGGGTTTTTTTGCTGTGAGGTGACAGCCACCACACTGCCACACCACTGCACCAGTAACTTGTATATATGTACAGAGGGGCCCACATACAATACTGTAAATGTACACACACATCAACAGTGGTTATCTATGCCGAATGTTTAATCCAAATTGAATTATTAATTACCACAAGCAAAGGAAAAACGTAGCGTTTAAATA
>JAQLOM010000035.1:7980390-8001016 GCA_030068315.1 Chrysichthys thysi
ATTGAACGTATGCATGAATAAATATGAAACGTCTCCCCGGACACTTCAGTGTTAGTTAGTAAGTAAGTCGCTGGAGGTATACCCCTCACGGTTCATATGTGTTTGTTTGTTTTTATTTGTTTATTTGCTTTTGTTTCGTAAACACTCATGAGATAATTGACAGGTTCTCAGCCCAGATCACGGAGAACCCCCTGGACTGTATATTTACATGTTTACTCTGCTCTGAACACACCTTATGCGACTAATTGACAGTTAAAGTGGGTGTGTTAGAGCAGGGGGGACACTGGGCACTCCAGGTCCAGGGCTGGGAGTTAATAGATATAAGTGGTTCGTGACTAAGCAGTCAGATCCATATTAAACACTTAGTGACATCTTGTGGTGGCAAACCAGCAGAAAGAGATTAAAAGCGACAGAAAGTGATCGTGCTGATGTGGGACGGCCTGTGTGCAGTGGGGTGACCGAAGCACAGCGGGTCTGGACTGAAAGAAAGCGCCTTGACTTCGTCCCGCCGTTGGCTGCGTCCCAAACCGCATGCTGTTTACTTACCGAGTGGTCCGTCAAAATAGAATGCCGCTGGTGGTAACCATGGTAACGCGCGGCCACGTTGTGTTTTGACCAGGTACAACGTGCTGTCTCCTTTATGGGCAAAGAGAGAGAGAGAGAGAGAGAGAGAGAAATCAAAGATTTATTGGCCAAGAAAGATTTCACTTGCACGGAATTTGACTTGGCAATTTCTGCACCATTAATACAGCCTGCTCTGAAACAGTGAAAAGTAATGCATTAGGCAGCTAAAGGCGGGGTTGAGAGGTGCATAGGCAAAGCTGAAGATTATATTACCTAAAATATACATACACATACATATACACGAGTGTGCAGTATGTGCAAATCGGTGAAGTACAGCTGGTCTCGGGAATAAAGTTCTGAACATGTCAGTCAGTATGTGCAAATTGTAAATATGCGTGCAGAGTTGTCAGCACTGCACTGTACTGTACTGTCAGACACTCATGGGGAAATTGCATTAGCTGTGAGGATGCACCTCGGTACAGAAAAAGTGCCATTACAAATCCTGAGACACAGGTCACAGTCAAAGATTGCCTCTAGAAAACACACACAGCTGATAAGCTACTGTATAGTAGAACTGGTCCACATCCATGTGCCTCAGCATTTCAGTGCTGAACAATCCACCTTAGCCTGAGGAGCTCCCAGAACACTGGACGAGCTGGTAGTAGACAGTCTGGAAAGTGCTAGTGGATGGGACTTGAATTAGTGCTACTGATGCAACAGGTTGTTTTGAAGGAAATAAGCCCGCAGTAAGGCGATCAGATTATCAGTTATTGAGTTATCAGTTTAGCTGGAAGAGATGGGCGGATGGTTTAGGCAGCTCTGCTTGTGGTTTGGTAGCCGCATGATAAGCTGCTCGTGATGGGACAAAATCTGACATGCAGAATGTGGGAAGTACTCCAGCAAGTCTGTATTGATTTGATCCTGGCCCTAGAGACCTGTTTGATTTCTGGTGTGCACGTGCGCGCGCTCTCTGTGGTCGCGCGCGCACCCCTTTCCGAGTTTGAGTGTTGCTAGGACACTGAAGCGGAATCTCTCGCAAAGCGGACACGGAAGTGTCTTAACCAAGTAACGCCAGTTTATAGCACAATTATAGACTGTCTCGTGTTAGATTTCTCACCGTTTGACCGACGGCTCCGACGGAGAGAACATATAAAGTGACGGTGTTTGTTTGTTTGTTTGTTTGTTTGTTTTAATTAAAAATGCCGTCTGTTATGGTGGGAAAACTCCACAGGAATAAGGCGACCGACGGAAAACGCTGATATTCAGCTCTCAAACTTGTTGTTAGCGGTTTGTTGGTGATGCTGGAGCACATATTCCATAGTTCCTAAATCCTTGAAAAGAGAAATAATACAAAACATTGCCGTTTAAGTGATGAAAAAACCCCGTAAAGTTCATAACACGACGCGTTTCCCATTGCACTTGAGGAGCGGCGCGCGGCCACCTGTTCCTCTTTGTTTGGTTTGTGGCGACACCCAGTGGCCTCATGTGAGAACTACAGTTTGTCACGTCAAATAGTAATAAATCAGTTTATTATCCATTTCTTAAAGTCAGTTTTTGTACAACACTCATTTTGGGGGCATAAAGGACCAAGATGAAGGAGCAGAAAAATGAATGCTTTTGTGTAAAACCATTTGAAATCCAAATTCTAAGCTGATGATTTAATTATCACTTTAAATAAAAGAAAACGTGCTGTCTGTTTGCTTTTCTGACTACATTACCTCGCCTTAGGAGTTGTTTAGACTGACAGTACTCTTAGTCCGTGACCTAGTGAACCAGTGTCAGGATTTATTTATTGTTCGATACTCTGGGAAAAGAGTGTCTGGCAAATGCTTTAAATGTAAACACAATTACTTTAAAATTGGAACTCTTTTTTTTTTTTTTTTTTTTTTAATCCTCAAATGCTTTTTTATGTGATACAGAGACTTAAATGTAGAATAATATTTGTGGTCTGTAATTTTCTGGTGTAAAAATGGAAAAAAGAGCCTCTCGTTTATCATGTTCCCATATTGTATACAAAGATCTCAGGGGGACTGAAGTGATTCATATGTCTACATTCAAAATCCTGAACGAAAGATTAAGATTCACTTGTACCCAGTCACACAAGACATTTCTAATGATTATAAGCAGTACTTCTTTTCAAGCCCGACATTACCGTCATTGTTAATTTCACCCGTGTTTGTCATGATGAGGAATTGCCCAGCCCTCTCGCCCGCAGTGTTTCACTTTCCAGGAGGTAGTGTGCATAGGTGAACAGGACACCAAGACTCATTGCTTGACGTTTCATTTCAGATTTTGACAAAATGTCTTGTGCAGCAGACAGCTGCATCCAGTTCACACGCCATGCCAGCGACGTCCTGCTCAACCTGAACCGGCTGCGCAGCAGAGACATCCTCACAGATGTCACCATTCTGGTCAACAGACAGCAGTTTCGTGCTCACAAGACTGTCCTCATGGCATGCAGGTACACTATAGCTGTTCACCTCTGGCACTTTTCATTTATAATGTTGTAACGATGGTGTAGTGGAGAAAAAAAAGAAGAAGAAAAAAGGACTGAGACTTTTATAAATCAAGACCACAAGAAAGGGAGTGCCTTTCTTAAACTGTGCTCATCTGCCTTGTTTTCACAGCGGGCTCTTTTACTCAATATTCACTGACTCTCTAAAATGCAACATGAACGCCATCAGTCTGGACCCGAAGGTCGACCCAGAAGGCTTTGCAGTCCTCCTGGAGTTCATGTACACTTCCCGTCTCACTCTGAAAGAGAGCCTCATTATGTCAGTCATGAACACGGCCATCTACCTGCAGATGGACCACGTTGTCGATACCTGCCACAGATTCATCAAGTCCAGGTATGTCTCACAAATGATTTTTGTAGGGAATCGAATGCAAGTTTAGCACTTGTTACATGTATATAGCAGGTGGAAAACATCCCCGTAATATTGATGTATTAAAAGTAGTACCTTTAATGTTGTTCGTGTTTGTGGCCATGTTTCTGATAAACTATACTTTCTGGATTTTATTGCATGTATATTTTTGGTTCTTTACAGTGACTCCTCCATCAAACTGCCCAGAGAGGATTTCTTGGTCAGCCCTCTGCTTTTACCTCAAGACGTTCATGGCTACAGGCCACATGAGGTTGTGGAGAACATGGCAGGACGATCTGGCTCTTTCCGTGACGGAAGGCATTATGGTCCCCTATTCAACGGAGTGAACAGTCCCAGTAGCTCCTATAATCTTTATGGCCAGTTCCCAATGCAGGCTTTCTCTTTGCCTCTCTGTAAGCTGACAGATGCCAAAAACACTTTCCCAGACTTTGCCAAAGGAGGCGTCCTCCAACACAAACACTGCCCGCCAGGCGACGACTTTGTGCGCATCTCCAACGCCAGCCACTCGAGCTCATGCCTCTCCGACGCCTACTCCTCCCGGGTGCTGGGGAGAAATGACGAGATGAAAAGGGAGAGCCTGCAGGGCTTGGCTCAGTCCGTCGTTACGAGTGCTAGAAAGCACGGTCTTGCAAGCCTGGCCCAGGAACATCAGCGAGATGCGAGCAAAGAGCAGGCTCCTTTGGCTGAAGACGAGCTGAGCCAACAGCCCTACTCCGTGGGTATGGCCTCCAGTGGGCGCAAGGCTCTGATTGGCAGCCCGCAGAGCCCTTTAAAATCCGACTGCCAGCCCAATTCACCCACAGAGTCGAGCAGCAGCAAGAACGCCGCCCTCTCGCATACCTCTCAGCCTCCGACTCCGCATGGTATGCAGGACCCGAAGGCTCGCAACTGGAAAAAGTATAAATTCATTGTGCTCAATCAGAGCACCAAGGAGGAAGAGAGTAGCACTCACGAAACCGAGATGCGCTCGCCACAGAGGCCGGGATTTTATCCTTCATCCGAATCTGAGCAGCCAGACCTGCAGGCTGCCAGCACTAAGATCACTGAGCATGGAGATGACTTCACTGTGCCACAGGCCAGCCGCCTCAACAATATCATTACCAGGTGAGTGTGCTAGCTTTAAACAAATAAATAAAATCGCACGGTGGCCTGGTTTAAAACATGTATTCGAAGTTCAAGTATGAGGGATCTAATTCCTAAACCACGCACTGCCTTCACCTCTCTCCTATTTCTACAATAATGTATCTACTTAACATGCATGAGAACTGATGTAGCGTGTTTCACGGAGAACGCTATATGACTTTACTAACAAGCTGTAAGTTTAGTGATCGCTGTGTAAAGTTAGAATAGGATTTTGAATTAATGACCGAGTCCAGCAATGTTTGAAGACATGATTTCATCCTCAATGTCTCTCTACAAACCCAGACTGAATTTTCCTTGCTCCCTTATGGCACACCCAGTGACTGTTTACCTCCTTAACCAGGATATGTCCGTGTTCTAAAGGGCAGAAGTGACTGTGTGAAAAGCAACAAGAAAGGAACAAATAAAGTAAAGCGTCACATTTATTCTTTTGACAGAAGTCTGGAGGGTTCACAGAGGAATGGTGACAGCCACTCTTCTCTTTATATGAGCCACTTAAAGTGCACATCCTGTGGCTCGCAGTCCCCACAACACTCAGACGTTTGTCCCAACACTCCCGGCTCACGCCTCAACGAGGAGATGGCCGAGCTGCACTCGGAGTATTCCGACTCCAGCTGTGGTGAGGCTTTCTTTTGTGCATTTATGTTTACTTGAAGCGTTGACGAGAACATTCCCCCAAAACGTTTTCCATTATTTACAACACGGGAAGAGTTCCTCATTAGCCTTGCTTGCAGGAACACCTAAGAACGCAATTTAACCCCATATTTAACATTCCCATTCTACATTTGTTTGATTCATTTGGGTATCTTTTTTCCCCCCCACAGAAAACGGTACCTACTTTTGTAACGAATGTGACTCCAAGTTTGCAGAGGAGGAAGTCTTAAAACGCCACATGCTTCAGGTGCACAGCGACAAGCCATACAAATGTGACCGTTGCCAAGCAGCATTCCGCTACAAGGGAAACCTCGCTAGCCACAAGACGGTACACACAGGTAAAAAAACAGGGAGAAAAAAGGAAAGACATCAAGAGACTAATCTCAATGGACTTTCTCCTGCAGTTTATAGATCCATCCCTCTAACGGTCCTGTTCACTTTACAGGAGAGAAGCCGTATCGATGCAACATCTGCGGCGCACAGTTTAATCGACCAGCTAACCTCAAGACCCACACGCGCATCCACTCTGGAGAAAAGCCATACAAGTGTGAGACCTGCGGGGCACGATTCGTTCAGGTACTCCCCAATAGCGCTCGTTGTTCAGATGTAATCATTCAATTATTATTTCAGGTTAGAATAGCACCAAGCGTCCAGCAGTGGTGTTAAAATTCAACTCGCACTGCTGGCCGGATATATAAATCTAAGCAATGAGGCACTTAAGTTTATGAATTACAATGATTTGATCATAGTTAAGAGGATTTATTTTTTTACTTGCGATGAAATCACGGACACTCATTGTCGTGTGGCTTGTTAGTTTTATAACATCGGCAACAAAGACGAGTGTTCGACAAATCATTTGATTTATTCCCGATAATAAAGTCTGATATAAAAGTCATCGAAACTAAGAAACATAGCAGGCAGATTAGGGACAAATTCTATGGACAAATCGACATCGAGCATATGAATACAGATTCAGATTTTTTGTGATGGTCAGTGGTGTACATATAAGCAAGGAATTTATGTCAGTCAGAGTTGAGAACTGAAGCGGCCTGTGTTACAACGTCGATTTTATGTATCATATCCAGGTGGCTCACCTGCGCGCCCACGTCCTGATCCACACGGGAGAGAAGCCATATCCCTGCGAAATCTGTGGCACACGATTCCGGCACCTGCAGACGCTCAAGAGTCATCTGCGCATACACACAGGAGAAAAACCTTACCATGTGAGTACAGCCAAAAGCACACCTCAACTCCGTTATAGTACGGATAAGTTGACTACATTACACTACGGAGAAGTTGCATAAATCTAATAACCAAACTTGACTTTTAAGACTTTTTTTTGTGTGTGTGTGTTCTGCAGTGTGAGAAATGCAACTTGCACTTTCGCCATAAGAGCCAGCTTCGGCTGCACTTGCGACAGAAGCACGGTGCCATCACCAACACCAAGATCCAGTACCGTGTGTCCACAGCAGATCTGCCAGACTTGACCAAGGCCTGCTGAACACACACACACACACACACACACACACACACACACACAAACAAAAGGGCCAAACCACAGCATTCTCTGAGCCCTACTCGGACAATCATCTGAAACTGTAGTGCCACACTGTGTTGATCAGACAAGAAGAGAAAAAAAAAAAAATAATCGAGGCATTTAATGCCATTCTACGGGTTTCCTCTATATGTGAACATAGAACCACATAAGGTCTCTTGTCACTTTATTGTTTATATCTGCATATAAATATACAGTAATGTTGAGTGTTTTTAAGCTTTCAGTTATTAAAAAAAAAAAAGCTTTATTTTGTTGAAAAAAAAGGGAGGATGGAACATAAAAAAAATAAAATAAAATAAATCCCATTTTTGAGAATACACTATTTTATATCAAAGAAGTTACTTTTCGGAAAGTATTGGAATTTTAATTGAAGGTCGGTTATATTTTATGGCAGCATAAAGACTTGTGTCCAGAGATTTTTATGTGTACAGGATACACCACACTAGAATGGCCTCCTTTACAAAAATCACATCTTGGCTGTGCCTATAATTGGGTTTTATTTGTATATGAGAATAATGGCTGCTCTCAAAAATGTAAAACATTGCATGAGGTGGGTTGCTACTGGTCGACATTCGTTAAAGTAAGAAAGTGCAAAAAGAAGTGCGACATAATGCATAGTTATATTGCGAAGATTACGCTCTGCTGGCAGAAGCGATCTTTAATTGAATATTAAAATATGCATTAAAAGCCGATACTGCTACGGTACAACAGTTATTTCACTTCGATTGTGTTTGTATAGAAATGTGACTCTTTCTGTTAGCAAGTGAAGGTTTACATTTTTGTCATTGTTCTAGAAGCTACAGTAAAAGTTGTATTACTGCGCTTTTTGCCCTCTTTATGTATACACACTGTGTATTCAAGGTGCCTTTCTCAGTGGTGACCGAATTGCTTTCTGTTACTCTGCTAAGGTACATCTGAAGGACACCACTTGTCCTGTTCTTGTTCTGGGTTTTTCCCCCCATTTCATGTGTGTGTACATGTCTTTTTTTACATGCTTTCACCAGTTCAAATTTCAAAAGAGGAAAGAAAAAAAAAATCTAATTCATTATTGCTTGAGCTGTGCATCTTTAGGACTCTTTGGGATTGGGCTTTTTCTAAAAATGCATTAAGCTAACTGTATATGTGTATGAATGTAAAATAAAAGTACTGAATTTCTATGTACAACTCTGGAGTAACATCTCATTGTTTCAATGCCTAATCAATTCCCGGACTACGTTAGTCTGAGTTACATTTTCACATAAATACCTCGTATTACGTTCAGTGAAATGCCCTACAATTGTACATTTGCATTCCTCCGTGTGTAATTAAGCTCACTCGTTGAGAGTGCTCATAAATGGATAAAACAACTACAATACTTAATTCTCCAGAGATCCTCGATTTGTGATGAATCAATTTGCATTTATTAGAAGCCAGGCCTTCAAAGTCAAATGTCGACTGCAGGAAAAAGTACTGTACCAGTAAGATTAAAAAAAGTTGAGTCAAACGTTGTTTTTGTTAAGTGGAATCAAGCTAAAGATAAATGAACGAAAAATTAATAACAAAAACATGCACAAACTGCTCTCTAATTAGTGGTCAAGAAGAGGTTCACATTTCACATAGGGATTTCCAGTTAAGATGATGTGCAGCGAAGAATAAATCGTAACAGAGGGAGTTTAAATGTGAAGTCGAGTCTATTCCGTGTCATGCCCATGCAGCCAGGAGCATCAGGGGGTAAAGGTATACATATAGCTAGCTTAGACAACGTCTCTTAGAGTAGGACAGAGAGCAAGCCTAGAACTAAACCCTAAACACTACGTGTGTGATGGCACCCTGACACACCTCAATCTGTCCATCTGTTATCTATTTCACTTATCCGTTAAGGGTCATGGGGAAGCTGAATTGAGCGAGAGGCAGGGTACACCTTGGACAGGTCGGCAATCTATCACAGGGATATCACAGAGATGAACAACCATTCACACTCATATGCACACCTAGGGGCAATTTAGTGTAGCCAGTTCACTTAATCTGCATAGCTTTGGACAATGGGAGGAAACCCTCACAGGCACGTGGAGAACATGCAAACTCCACAGAGAAAGGCGCCAGTCAGCTGGCAGATTCATCAATGATTCATACACGATGACATGTCTGCTTTGCCGGTCACATTAACCCACAAAATAAATAAATCGCGCTCATATCTACAGAAGTTTGATTTTCGATAGGAAAATGACACCTAGTACTGTTTTCGCATTCATTTCAAAGTAGTTATTAAACTTGAGCTAACCAGCAAGCCAAATACTATACTTTAATATTATTAAATCATCAATCATTTAATCAATCTAGTAAAAATATTCACTCTAATGCTTTGAGAGTATTCAATCATACCCATCTGAACCTTTGAGGCCCCACTCAGCTGAACCCACAACCTTCATGCTGCCATGTTACAGTGTTAACCACTGCACCAACACGCTACCCAAGAACACCTCCATTTTATTGGTAATAAAGCTGAGAGAGGATGCAAAAGTGATGAAACCACACCAACACTTAATGTTGCTCCTCCATCAATCCCAAAGCCATTTATCTTAAATGTGATCATCAAAAGGACAGACTAAGCTTAGTCTTAGAAACCGGACTGTTTTTCAGCCTCTAACAATGCATTAGATTTACTTCATCACTGCGGTCTTTGTATAAAAACATTTTTTAAAAATTGCATTAAAAAAAGGAGTTAATGGAGATACCCTGGCAAAAGACTATTTAGTCAGTGCAGAATTTTATAAGCCATCACAGGGTTGCTAAAACATACCGGAATAAATAGCACTTTCCTATTATAATGGGCACAAAAGATACAAAGCACTACAATCATTTCAATTTGCCACTTACAGAATGACAGAAAATACTAATACTTAAAATAATTCTCATTTTTCAAATGACAGAATTCTCACCCTTAAATAATATTTACTATTAATTTGACACGAATGCCAATAAACCCCATACTCGGAAAGAAAATCATCTTATCCATCTCTCTCTCTCTCTGTATATATAAATATATATTTCATAATATGTTCCGCAAACGTGCTTGTAATCCAAAGCACTCGTATATCAAAGCAGGTTTCCCCATAGGAAATAATGGAAACTCAGATCATTTGTTCCACAACCCACAAATATTTATATAAAAATGATTAATACAAAATATAAAGTAAAAATATATAAAACAAAATAGTCTGCACTTTAGCTTTGAAAAGAATTGTGGTTGGTGTGAGGGAGACGAGAGAGTGTCAGAAACAGGAATATCAAAGGCTACAACAAAAACACAGAAACAGGAGTACAAACAATAGTCAAAACCTGAGCGAGGTAAACCCTAGAACATGGCTTGGCAATAGCGTGGGGAAATGCAAACTAATGCTTCACAAACTTAGTGTCCTTTCGTGCGACTTTAACAAGGAAACTATCCAATGATCGTTGCTTTTGTCTCCTTTTGAGCATTTCGCATTGCATTGTCATTAAACAGATGAGTGACACACACACACACACACACACACAGTATATGCTAGCACAGAAGCCAAAATCCTGCAGTGAGTGAGAGAGAGAAAGTTGTGATCATGTGAGGTTCGGTAGATGAATACTACTCGTATTACAAAACATCACTCGTTAACAAAGTCAAAATTTATTAAAAATTTTTGCTCGTCTTGTGAAAAACTCGCAGACCAAATTACACACAATCCAAGGTTACATTGTATATATATATATATATATATATATGCATGCATAGTTAAATTGACCTCTCTCTTATCCATCACCATCAGGAAAACCTCAGAACAGAAAAGAAATAGATGTCTACAAAAAAGTGGAATAATTAAAACCTTACGTTTTTTTTTTGACCCTGTACTAACATTCATAGAAATTTCCTTTTTTTTCCTAAAGCACACTGTTCAATGTTTGTTGAATAAATGTAAATCACAGAGAAAAGCTTCAGAGTCTAGAGAAAGAGGAACACACCTAATGATGTCGAGGACTGCTGTTCCCTAAAAGTATGTTCTCACAAACTGTGAATCTCTCTTACTCCAGTAGTTTATCATGAAGTCAGTGCACCACTATGCTTAAGGAAAAGCCCTTTTGCGCAGTTACCTCGATCCTCAATTCCTCCACCCGAGGAAAATAATTTACTCACTTTTAAAAATCATAAATAGGATACAGGTATGGACAAATATCAGGGTTCCACAACCTTTTTACAAAAATACCTTACAACTTTGCATGCTCAAATACACTTGATGCAACTCGGAGTTGAACCGTGGCAGAGGTGTGGTCCCCAGGATGACAAATTGAGGAACCAGGACTGAATAGTCATGAAAGTACACGCAATGGAAAAGCCATAGGCAAACAGCAACAATAGTGGAGTTGTTAGAGAGTCGTAACAAAAAAAGAGGACTAAGGAACTAAACCTGCACATCCAGGAGGTAGTGAAAACCCATAACAGAAACAATGCGCCATCAACTTCTCGTTTCTCTTTTATGAACACACTACTGTTATAGGAAAATAAGTCAGAGGCGTGGTGTAATCGTTTTCCAATAACAGCATGTCCTGGAGAGTTTTATTCCTCTTCTACCATAGCCATTAACCAACCACTAAATTATTTATTAAAAGAACACCTTATACTTTAGACCCTTTATAGTCGCATGCAATTTTGTAGAACACTCACAAATTATCTCTTGTATTTTATTACATCTATTATCTCTTGTATTTTAGTGTCTTCGTCTTCTGCCGCTCACTCCTGTTCAGGGTCGTGGGGAGAAGCTGGTGCCCATCCCAGTTGATTTTGCGTGAGAGGCAGGGTACACCCCGGGCAGGTCACCAATCCACCGCAGGGCGACACACAGAGACAGACGACCATTCACACTTACGGGCAGTTTAGAGTAGCCAGTTAGCCTAATCCCCTCTGTGCATGTCTTTGGACTGTGGGAAGAAACCAGAGTACCCGGAGGAAAGCCACACAGACATGAGGAGAACATGCAAACTCCACACAGAAAGGCACCCAGGTCAACCCCAGGGATCGGACCCAGGACCTTCTTGCTGTGAGGTGCCAGTGTTAACCACTTATCCACCGTGCTGCCCACTCTAGACATTTGCAGAAAGACTGCATCATATTGGTTACTATAAAAACAATAAACACACTAGAACGTGTGTGTTAATATAAACCTGTGACCTGAATTACAGGGGTCAGCGCTGCCGCTATAGAAAATTAACACCAGTCAGATGTGAGAATTCGACAGCACCATGGTGTAGAGAGCCAAAAAACGAAACAAAAAAAAAACACCAACCCAAAAACAAACAAAAAAAACAAAAACAAAGCAAGAGTGCATCTGCAGCCAGGCTGACCTCAGGGATCAACCAGAAATGATAGCTAGTGGTATATAATTTGTGTATTGTGCATAAGGTGTTGCTCCGCACATGAAGAAAGGAAAAGGAAGACTGCTACAACTGATCCAAAAAAAATCTACTGGGAGGCAACCAAATGGAATTAAATAAATAACTTGCGTGCACGTGTGTCTCTGGGGGGGGGTCTTTTATATAGATAAAATGAATGATTTTACATATAATTTGTCCTTGTGTTTCAATCCTGCTTCACCGGATAAAATTCAATCCAGCAAGTTTGGCTTCACTGGATAGAAATCAGACGCTATATGAAATAACGCAGTGGATTAAAATCGCTTCTTAACCCACAAAGTTTTAAACGTCATCACTTTATCCCTTAAAATGAAGTTTAAGGATTACACATGAAACAATAGACGCAAATGACAAACTGAAAGAAAATAAGAGACAGAAAAAACTGTTGTCACATAAAGAAGCCCCATCACAACTGCATGAATTGAACCATTTTACTTCATAGGTGAACTGATCACTTCAATAAGAACTTTCAGCAAATGGCCCTCAGTGGTACGTTGTATGCCCAAGACCACAAAAGATACCACATCCCTTTAAGTTTACTGTAACGATGGCTGGCAGTTTATATTTCCCCCTTTGGGCACCACCACTCTTGCCTGAAGCCCTTACTGAAAACGGTGCTATAATACTAGCACAACATCTACAAAAGAAAAAACCAAACCAAAAAAACCCCAACACAAAAAATCCTCAATACCTACAGTATAATCAAGAATATTGCCCAAGCCTGAACATAAATCAGTTTTATTTTAAGAGTTTAATTTAATGAAATTAAATAAGAACAATCCACACATTGAGAAAACATTAACACCAAGAGTCCAATTACATGCCCCCTTACAGACATTACGATTCAGTCATCATAGGGAATGGTGTCATTGAGGTCTTCAGGGCCAAGCCTTAAGTGCTTCTCTTTCTTTGTTGAAATCTTCAAAAAAAAAAAAAAAAATTATATTTATGTATATACACATCATAGTTGTATAAGTCTCCAGGAAAGAGAAAAAACATGACAGCTGACCAAAAACGATCGTCATTATCCATACCTCTTCATCTGATAACTCACAGATTGAGGAGTTAAGCAGAGGGTCGTCACTGAAATATTCTTCCAACTTTTATTTAAAAAAAAAAAAAAAAAGTTGGGGTTCAAGTTCAAATCCAAGTTGGAAACAATACAGTTTCAAATGGAGACATGCTCATCTAATTCTAAATTGCTCGTTTAATAGGCATATATTTTCAGTATGGGTCATAGCTATAGCTAAATAGATCAAATATGCAAAGTATTCACCTGGTCCTGATTCACACTGGGTTCTGAAGGGTACTGAGGATTTTGAATAATGCAGTCTATGCCAAAACGCTTGTCCATGATGATACCTTTCCTGCAATTTAAAACAAACAAAAACTGCCTTGAACTCAAGCCTAATCACTTTGTGCTTCTTTAACCCGGATACCAAGCACTGAATTACATTACTGTCATTTGGCAGACGCCCTTATCCAGAGTGACTTACATTTTTATACCCAACTGAGCATTTCAGCTTAAGGACCTTGGATTTGAACTCCTGACCTTCCCATCAGTAGACCGACGTCTTAACCCTGAGCTAACCCCCTGCCAACTAAGGTCACCTTGCACTTAAAAGATGAATTTACATTAGAAAACACACAGTTAATAGTAAACAAATGACAATGAGTCAGCATTGACACCAAGCGTATTGTTATTGTGTGTGTGTTGGGGGGATTTCAATGCACTCGCTAAATTTGTTAGGTTTTCATCTTGTTCCATTATCATTGTGCCAACATTATTCCACTGGACCCTCATACTAACTGCTACAAGTTAGCACAAAGTTAATAAAATATACCCATTACACATCTATGGTACAACCTACTGTAAGGATTTTGATGTAGTTCATGTTGGAGTACATATGCACGGTTGATTTCTCCTTCACTCGTCTTGGCTGGTCAACGCTGGTAAAATAGATTGGTGTTCTGGTCACGTTTGCTACTACAAGGCAAAATTCACATCCCCCTCCATTCAAAATAGTAAACACTATTTAAATAGCAATAAAAAAATTTTTTACTTACAAGGTCATCATATGAGCCTTTAGCATTCTACACAAACTAGCTAAAGGCTATATGCATGCGCGCACACACACACACACACACACAACCACTACTGTCCTTGTAGAGATCAACATTATTAAAAAAAGTTACCTCACTGAAGTTAATGAGAGAATTTCATGCAGAGAACAAGAAGTGTATGACTCTTAAAGAAGCTCCAGCCGGCCCAGGGCCTGCAGGTTTGACTAACCTGGCAGAAAACCTTAGTCTTTGGTCTACGCCTGACAGACAGTGTAGGCCAATTACCACAAATAGACCAATCTTTTATCTTGCCTTTTATTAAGAACAAGGCTAGGTTAGCTGGACTGCTCAAGCAGCCTGTGAGGAACATCATCTGTGAGAAACTCCACCAACCCTGAACTTTCTGTGCATAATGGTAATGTTACTGAAACCTGAAGTGAAAAAATGAAACGCTAGTTTACAGACTGAGCAACTCTAAACTAAGATTTATTTCTGAATAAGGCTATTAAACACCATGTAACAGCATCAGCTAACCAGCCAGCTTTTACAAGTTAGAGAAGAATTCTTGGTATTCTTGGGTGTGATTCAGTTAGCATTAACACAACCTTGCTTGTCCCCAAAATGGCACTACAAATACATGACTTACCCGCACGTATATGTTTCACCAGAGAGAAATCAACCTGTTGTCATTCACCATTAATGGTCTGGTTGAGAAGCCATACAAACATTAAAATAAATAAGCTTAATATAATCATCAGGGGCCAAGTTGTTTTCCTGCTTTATAAAATCATAAAGGATTTAATCAATAATGAAGTTGAGTCTGGTGTGTTAAATCAGGGGAAACATAAAAATGTGCACTGGAATCTCCAGATCCAGGACTAGGCCAGACTACCCTAGATGACATCTTCCCAACCCTGGTCCTGGAGTAACCCCTGTTTTGCATATTTTAGAACCTCAGTCAAATCAGGCATGCTGGAAACAGGCAAAACACTACAACGTGCAGGACAGGGGTTTCGCCCGGCCAGAGTCAGGAAATTGTGCAGAGATTCTCCACATGGCCCTGATGGGGACACAGTTGCACCAGGGTTTATACCAGGGGTGCCAAACCGCCCATAAAAGGGCCGCGTGGGTGCGGGTTTTCATTCCAACCAAGCACAACTCACACCTGAGTTAACTGAAAGCCAATCTCAACTGATTGAACAGGTGTAATCAGGTGTGGCTCCTGCTTGGCTGGAATGAAAACCTGCACCCACATGACCCTTTTATGGACCGATTTGACACATGTGGTTTATACTGAGGCTCCCAAAACACTATGCATGAATTCATCCATTCTCAAATAATGCTTGATCCTGATCAGGGCCATCATGAATCTGAAGCCTGTCCTGGGAACAGTAGGTACAAGGAGGGAATACACCCTGGATGGGACACAAATCTATAACAGAGCACCATGTGCATGCGTGCACACACACACACTCTGATTCACATCAAGGGTCACCAATTCTCCTGTTGGTAGGTAGATGATAGGTGCAAGAAAACCCAAACAAATGGATTCCCCAAACACCAAAATCTGCTACTCCAGTGATATGTGGACTACCTGAAGCTCCCTGAACACTTGGACAGAGAGAACCTCTGTTCTAAAAGCTTTCCAGAAATTCCACAAGCTGCTGTGGAAAAGTACACACGAAGGGAGTCATGACAGATATGTAAATACCAGATATGTAAAAAGGTGAAGTTTAGAGGAAAGCCATTTAAGGTCATAACCATTACTACAATTATTCAATGTGGTATCGGTTTTTATTTCAATTTCAACAAAACAGAAGCGGGACACTTTACTGTGTCTGAAGATGACTAATCATTTTGGGGTTCTTCTTGTTTTCTGATTCAGTAAGAAAGAAAAAAAAAATCACAACAAAATGAAATAAAATGTGTTTAAACATCTATACCTAGGTCATGGCGATTCTACATTTAAGGGCCAAGCAATATAACTTAATTTGAAAAAGTAAAAACCCAGACAACCTCATGTTTATTTCAAAGAGCATTAATAAAGCCAGAACTGTGAAAAGTGAAACCTTATGATGTAAATATCTGCTACTTGAATCTCAAGTTAACATGAACTGAAAAACACACAGCATTCCGTTTATCATCAACACCATACAAAATCAGAGCTTAAAAGAAAAGGGTAAACCAATGCTGTTAACTTTTTACAAGTCGACCAAAAAAAATAAACAAACCCAACAATGTAAGAAAACCAGACAAATCATTGTTTTTGCTGCATTGCTTCTTTACGTGCTGCATCCTGTAGTAGCTGTGTGTCCACCTCATCGGCCGGCAGCTGGACGTACCGCACCACTGACCCCCGGATGAAGCAGTTCTTCACGGACAACTAAAAACAGCAAGAATTTCATGATCTTAACTAGGATTCACTCATTATGAAGAGATTCTCTGAATGGATTTTAATTCTTACTGACCATGTGAGGATACTTTTCAGGGTCGGTGACGCTAATATCTGTGAGCTTGATGTTCAGATACTGTGAGAAGAAAATATAGCATTAACTGCAGTGGCCGAAAGAAAACAATATAGTGGACCCTCGGCTCACAAACTTGATTCATTCTGAGACTCTGTTCACAAGCCGAATCAATTTTTTCCATTGAAATGAATGTGAATACAATTACTGTGTTTCAGCCCTCAAAAACATGTTTTTAAAGTGTATTATGGGTTTGTGTGTAGCAATAAAACATAGAATAAAATTAAAATACCCATAATTATGGAAAAATAAAGCTAATTTAAATAAACAGATGATTTTAATTTGTGTTACCTTTGCAGTGGATACATAGTTGCTGGTGTAGGTGGACGGTGGCGGAGGGATATGGTGGTGGTTCTCATATATCGAGAATATTTCTTTCTTTATTTCAACCATTATACGCTTAGGCGTCTTACTCTCACTACCATTTCCGCTTTCTTGGGACCCATAATGCAGGCTTACAGTGCAACTTAGAGTAAACACAATGAACAAATGCACCGAACACCATGAGTGCTTGACCGGAACTTAAGGTTTGTGCCATGAAGCATGGGTTGGCTTCTTGTTCGTCGGTCGGTACAAAATCTGCTCGGGATTTTAGTTTGTATGTCGATTTGTTCACCATCCAATGCTTTCGTGAGCCGAGGGTCCACTGTATGCAATACAGTAAATTATTTAAAAGAAATTCTGGAAACATACCTGATCTACCGAATGTAGGGTTCCACATATGCTGCAATTGAGACAGACTGAAATTACTGAACACCCTGTGGCAGAGGCTTAAAGCAGCTGTATGTACATGTGTAGTCTAGCGATTCTTAGTACATGCTGCAAGGTGACAATCAAGTCCTAATCACTCTGAATATAGTCACCGTAGTTGTTTACAATTTACTTATACAAAAAAACACCCACCTTAAGTCATTTTTTAACTCCACTACCACATCTTTACCCACCAAGGACTTGAAGAACGAGTAGAAAAGCTGTAAAAACAATAACAATAATAATTATAACAATTATAACAACAATAATAATAAGAACAGCACACAACCAGATATGAACACAGTATTTAAGCCAACATACTAAAAGAAGTCTAATGATACAGAGCAGAGGTTCTCAGATGCTTGTAGACCCCTTCCAACAATCACAAAATATCTAAAGACCGCTTTGATCACAGCACAATGTAATTTAATGGTAAATCAATTACATCATCGGTGCCATTACCCCTTTTTTAATGCCTGAATTTTTCTATCATCCAGATGCAAAAGTGAAACACTGTGTACCATATCAGCACTTCCTGGTTTTCAAATGTGCAGGTAAAAAAAAAAACAAAACAAAACAAAAAAAAACATTAATGCTATTTATACTTGGGGTTCACCTGATTTTTAAATTAAGCCCATTTCATTATTATTATTATTATTATTATTAATAATAACAATAATAATAACAACAGCAACAACCTTGAGATCATTTTGCATTCATCTCTAAAGGATTTGATCCTGGCCAGGCTTGCAGTAGGTCTGCAGCCCATCCTGGAAACCGTAGATGCAAGTACAACACGGGACTGGATGGCAGTTCATCGCAGAGCAACACGAACACAGTCACAAACCTGTTCAAACCAAGTGAGATTTTACAGCACCCAATCTACCTTCTGGCCTGTTTTCGGGAGACGGCAGGAAACCAGTGAACCCGAAGGAAACCCATGAGACATGGGGTGAAAATACAACGCCCAACACAGGCAGTAACCTTTGGTACCACTGTGCCACCCTCTTAGATAGATAGATAGAACTTTATTAATCCCTTGGGAAGGTTCCTCTGGGAAATTTGATAATCTTGTGCCCCTGCATGACAGCATGGTCCTTGCCTGCAGCTTTGAATGGACATGCTGTCTAGTCTTACACTAGTAGATGGTAAATTTTCATCCCTGTCTTGGGATTTAAAAACCACCCTATTGAAGACCCCATGGAAATACAATCACTGCTTCCTGGGAGCAAACCCCTCACTTTGGGAGCCAATGATTTCCTGGAGTCCCTCTCTGTTCAATCCCACACACCTTGTCAGCGTTGTGAGGGTTAAACGTAGTGCTGTATTGGAGAAAGCTAGTGCAGTTACCTGCAGCTCAAACACCATAAAGGAGGATTAAATGAATGACTGACTCAGGTGAAGAACAGAAAGCTCGGTTAGTTTCCTCCTTCACCGAACAACAGGTTTGTTCATTTCAGCACACCACTGCATACAGCTCCTACGGACTAACATGAGAGACAAGTGCTGCTGTACATTAGTGCTCTACTCTATAATGTCCTGATAACAAGGCGCGAGCCATCATGGTGCGTGTATTAAGGGTCAGCTAACGAACTAGCTGGTTAGCTGTTTAACAGCCCCAGGATTAAACGTGAAACAAAAATAAAATATTTCGGACAAGGTGTAAATATTTTTGACATGATAAAGCTTTGAAAAGAGCACTCCTCGACGACGAGAAGTCTGAAAACAACGTTGTTAAGATACATAAATATATAAACTCACCATGTTCACGCGCTGTTTTGTGCACGAGCTTACGTCATCAAATACGGACAGAGAACATTCAAACCGCCTTCCTATTGGTCAGTAGATAGAGCGCTGTTTTACTCTTCCTACCCATTGGTTAGAATCGGAATCGTCATCAATGTGGGACCTATGATTTTAAAACAGTTTTAAAACGATTTAAAAATCAATTTGATACACGTCTCAGATTATGTCGACACCCTGGCGTTCCTGACGTTGTTTAAATTTTTATAATGTCACAGGGATTTACTGCCACTGTACTGTAAATGGACATTGTAGGCTTTCTACTTTCAAAATAAAAGTCACAGCAGCAGAAACGCTTAAGACTCGGCACAGGATGGCAGCATTTACAAAGCAACGACGGACTCGACCTTGTGGGTTATCACAAACATGGATTTGTGTACAGTCCAACTTGTCTTGAAAACACGAAGAAAGATTTCACCTCCTGAGACCCCACTGTCCTCATATGAGGACATCACATTTCACCCCAAATACACTGTGTGTGTTTCCCTGTAAGACTCTCATGTGAGGAGGACTGGGTATTATTACTCTTATGGCAAACTTCTTCCTGTTTGGAGACAATGATCAAATTCAATAGTGATCAGTTACTAAAAAACAGAAGCAATCAGGAGAAAGGACAAGGCACACAACATTAGAGTTTGGGTCTCAGGAGGTTAAGGAAAGTCTATGATTATAATGTGTGGCTGTAAAATTATAAAGTGATAATAAGTTCAGCTGATTTTTTATATGACTTCATTTATGATTTTTTTTCTGGATTGGGTCTGAATTTTTCAGAAGAGAGGAGGTCTCTCTCTCTCTCTCTCTCTCTCTCTCTCTCTCCCTCTCCTCACTCTGTCACTCACTGACTCTCTCTCTCTCTCTCTCTCTCTCTCTCACACACACACACACACACACACACACACACACACACACACGTTTGTATTTATATCTTTGTGGGGACCTCCCATTAATTACTCTAGGCATAACCCTAACCCCATCTATTACAAACCTTAACCTTTACCGAACCCTAACCTTAACCATAAGTAGCCAAACAAAATACAAGACTTTTGGCAGTTTTTTTTTATTGTTTTCACAGATTTTTGTAAAATTGTGTTTTTCCTTGTAAAATTAATAGATTTATATCATTTATGTCAATGTTTATAGATTTATGTCGCCACAATGTGATATAAAAATGGTCTCTCTCTCACACACACTCACACACACACACACACACACACACACACACACACACACACAGTTCAGTTTGCTGGCATGGCCGTTACTGCAGTTAG
>JAQLOM010000035.1:8007283-8017951 GCA_030068315.1 Chrysichthys thysi
ATTTCTGAAATGGCCCATCATTTTAAAATATATACAATTTGAGCTCCCAGGTGCACCTGTACTCTGTATCTTCTTAGGTTACTCTACTTTAAAATGGACCTAAAGTGCATCAAGCACAAGGGACTGCTACAGGATTCGAGAGACTAAGCAAATGAAATAATGTAATGGACTAGGGTTCTCAAAGCTAAAAGGCTATCGAGCTCACTTCCCATGAGGATTAATATTGAACGGAAAGTCGTGAGTTCAAATCCCAGCACCACCAGGCTGCCACTGTTGGGGCCTTGAGCAAGACCCTGAATCCTCAACTGCTCAGTTGTATAAATGAGATTAAGTCACTCTGGATAACGGCGTCTGCCAAATGACGCAAATGTAATGTAATAATAATAAAATACAATGCATCATGATGTCATAGGAAAATAATCAACGACAAGCTGGTATGATGCAGGCTGACATCAAATGATTCACTGTGATCACCCCAAAGAACGAGTAGAACGAGACAACATGGTTCCTGTTTACACTTACTTTATAGTAGCTATAAACAGTTATTCCCTCATGAGCATTTCTGTTTCTCTCTTTTTTTTAAAAGTTAATAAGCCAAAAAAAAGTGCAACAAGTCATGTTAATGGGAAACGAGAATGCACCTAGTCCTCTGCGCTGAAAACTTACTGAACATTACAAAACAATGACACCCAAGAATCATTCCATGAATGTTAAACAAAACCCTTACAGAAAGATTAAGTACATCTACAGTGATGCATTTTTCTTGGTTAAAAAGCTGTTGCTATGGAAATTAATAAGGTATCAGAACAAGCACGTTCATATAAACCTCTGAAATGAATTACAGACAAAGCCACCAAAGTCCAAGCTGCCGCTTTGAATCGGTACCTTCTAACCAATTACGAGCATTCAAAAGCCCTGTATTATAAAAGCATAAATCATATTAGTATATGGTCAAAGCAGGTTCATAAAAATGATAAGTTCCCACGCCTACCATATGATTCATCGCTGTCTGTGGACGTTATACTGATGAGTATATGCTGATCTAGTAAGTATTCGGGGTCTGAAATGATGGGAGTGAGCTGTAAAATGGATAAAAAGAAAACATTTACGATATAGTTCCAGGATTTAGCTTCACATGATGTGAATAATACAAAGCAGATTACCTCTACATGTGCTGCAAACAGAACCTTTATAGAGCCCTCTGTGTTCTCTTGATTTTCCACCTCAGAACTCTTGACAAATTCTATGAATGCAATTTTTTTCCACAAACAAAACAAGCAAACAAACAAACGCTTAGTCGGTCAACTCGATAAGAAACTGACTTTCTGTACAACAGAAGTGTTCTTACTTTCCAAGCAGCTTGAGTGGTATTCGATGAAAAACCTCGTCTTGGATTTGGTTCTAAGGATGGCAACACAGTTCATGAACTTGATTGCACCCTGAGACTCCTTGGTTGGATCTGAAAGGACAAAAAAGAGACAACATTCAGACATGACATTCCATTAAGCTACAGAGATAAAACTCAGAATTTTAAGCATGATCAAGAATGTAGAAATGTCGGAAAAAAGAGACAAAAGACAATAGTATTGCTAAAAGTGGGTTGATCAGTGCGCCCTATCCAGAATCAGTCCAACCAAGTCATGCCACGTTCAGTCTGTGTAATTGCTTCCGCTCGGTAGTAAAAAGGTCCTTATTTCTCCTCACTAAGTGGTACGATATATAATAACTGATAAATAGCAGTGCAACATTAACGATGTTACAATACTTATAATACCTGGAAAATGCGATATCACTGTCTGGACTGTGTGAATTTCAAAGGAGTACAAACTCTGGGATCAGGTCCTGCTTACATATGAAGCCTTTTTTCTTTTGTGTCTATAAGCTATTCATACTTGAAACTGTAACAGATAATATCTCAGACTTGCAAGTTTTAGACAGAGTACCATGCGTCCACACTGGAGAACGTGGCACCATTTATTTAGTATGAGGAAAAAATGAATATTAGGAAATCATTTAAATGATGCAGTGAAGAATTCCAAAACAAATCTGCCAACATTGTCAGGGAAGAGGATAGAAAAGTAAGCCGTAGGTCATCCAAATAGTATACTGTATAAAGGACGATTCAGGAGCTATCGGACTGCGGTTTCCGTGAGATTAGGCTTAATAGAAAGGGACAGAGTTCTACAAGACAGGGTTTAACTAAACAAATGATCTGAATTTTGATTCTCAAATTCCTCTGGACTTAACAACAATACATCATACTAGACCCTATAAACCATAAAATGGCAGTAAGCGCTTGCATTTTACTACAGGACCTAATAAGCTCTATATCTTGATCTTTAATATAAATTATTAAGGACCTGTTACAAATTCATCACCCAGCATGGGCCTTGTCCTCAAGTATTTTTTTTAAGGCAGATGTTGTCAGCCTCTTTTTAAAGATTTCCACAATTGCCATCATAATCACCATATTTTTACCATCATTTTCAACACACATAATTCTGTTGAATTTCAATTTCATTTCTGGAAACATCATAGAACCATCTACCATCGGTAAATATTCTTAAAAAGCTAAAAAACAAACAAACAAACAAAAAACTGCAATATGATGTTCCACATTGCTTTACATTAGATTCTGAGATGTTGCTCTCTTATATAACTTAAGAAGAGAAAATGTTACTTATCAGTTTGACCAGATTTAGCATGCCACACATACAAAATGGAAGACGTTTCAAAGACGATCTTGAATCCATAAATGAAACGTGCATCTCATACTGCGCAAGTGGATTTATCCTAGTGCTTGAAGACACGTCATTGAAACCAATAGAGGAGGTTATCATCAAAAGTGGAATGGGATGTTCAAAAGCACATGTGGCTGTGATGGTGAGGTGTCCACAAACTTTTGCTCATATAGTGTATCTCCCTTTGCATAAATAGCAGAAACAGCGTACCGTTCTTAGAGACAAACTGTGAAGTCACTCCAACGTCAAATGTAGCAAATACAGGGGCGTGATCACTTGTGAAGATATCATTTGTGCATCCTGCATGGACAGGAAAAGTACAAGTCAAACATTGTAGTTAGTTATGGTTAACATGTTGCACAAGACTCCACCTTACAAAAAGCTCAACTGTTAAAATCTTTCAACTAACCATATGAGTGACAAGCCACATGAACCTGTGGATAGGACTTGCGCAGCACACGGTCACACCATGAGGGCAAATTATATTTAGTCTGTTGGTGAGATATAGATAGGATTAGGTAAAGCAAAGGCCCTCTAATATTTTAACCACCTAGACTGAGTAAAACCATATCCTAGAAACAAAAACCTCTAATGGTTTTGTGAAATACAGCATTGTGCCATTGACCTTCTATCAGAATAAGCTGGAGCTAAGTATAATAGGGGCAGTATATCTGGCTGTGCAGATGAAAATCTACAGAACTGTGCAAACGTTTTGAACCACCCCTCATTTCTTCATATTTTCCTTGCAAAGAAAATGACTTTCTCTGCAAACCTTGATAAAAAAATAAAAATAAAAAAAAAGTCAAGCATCACTATCAGTAAGGGATTGGCCTCCCCAGAATCACAATCTCAGCATTATTGAAGCAGTGTGGGATCATCTTGACAGAGAATGGAACAAAAAGCAGCTAACATCCAAAGAAGTGCTTTGGAATGCCCTTCAAGAACCTTGAGGACTGTTCCTAAAAACTGCTTAATGAAATGATCACAAAGTTTGCCTAATGAAGTTAAGGCTGTATTTAAAGAATAGCGGTGGTCATACCAAATATCGACTTTAAAGCTCATTAGAATTAAACAAACTCTCTTTGTGTTATATGTTGTAAAGAAATGAGGAGGTGGGGTGGCTCAAGACACACTACTCTGCCCACTGCTGTATATCTGGTGTTTATTTTTTTTTAATCTAGAAAACCTTTTTCCACTAAACTGACTAAAAATCAATAACAATAAATATAAGTACCCCTGTTGCTTTGGCTTTGGTGTAGACATATCTTTCATGTGTATCTCTCTCAAAACGATATGTTGGGGGAAATGTGATGTCTTCTTCTTCTGTAAAGGTAAAAGAATGACACAGATGATTATTAACAAGCTACGAAATCAACGTGGAGAATACCTGTCATAACACATCCTTGTCAACAAAAAGCTGTCACTTGATTTCAGTTATCAGGGACAGAAGTCAAATTAAAAAATATATATACTGTATTGCTGTTTATAAATGTACAGACAATTCAGTCATAGGCCAAAGTTAACTCACAAAAACTGTGAGCTACACTACATGAGTTTTTAAAAGCTTTTTATTTATTTTGGATTTTTATTTGTTAATTCCTTCTTTTCTTATCTGTGTAATTTGAATGCTGTTGAGCAAACTGCACCTCTGGACAGTATTGGGCAGTGCAGAGTTTCAGCCAACTGAAATTTTCAGGTTGTAGATGAAATTTGGTCCAGAGCTTAACTTCTCATATTGCACAACGCACAGCGAGTTTCATAAAGACCTGAATTTCTCACGCGGTCTATTGTAGAGGGAATTTGGATCAGAAACGAATTTTTCTTAAGTTGCATCGGTGAATAGATGAGCAAGATTGGGGCAGAACTGGATTACATATGTGCATCATTGTAGGGGGAGAATGGGCCATACATGAAAAAGTTGTACAGTGTAATTTAGAAGGAATCTGGTCCAGAACTTAAATTTTCAAGTTGTATAGTGATAAGTAAGGTTAAACCAGAAGAAAATTTCTCCTGTACTGAATACTGAATATTTCAAGTAGTATCCTCCTGAGACCCCACTGTCCTCATACGAGGACATCACATTTTCCCCCAACTACATTGTGTGTATTTTCTTGTAAGATCCTCATATGAGGACAATTGTGTATTACTCTTTTGCCAAACGTCTTCCTGTTTGGAGACAATGATCAAGTTCAGTAGTGATCAGTTAAAAAACAGACACAGTCAGGAGAAATTACAAGGCACGCAACATTAGAGTTTGGGTCTCAGGAGGGATTAGTCATATGTAAGTTTGAGTCAGAACTGAGTTTCTCATGTGGTTTAGTGTAAAAAGAGTTTTGGACAAGACAAAAATTTGTTTCATAATAATTTGTACAGTGTATAGTGTGTTCGTATGTTTTGTATTGAGGAGTGAGTTTGGCATAGAACTGGATTTCATGTACGGTCTAGGGCTGAGGAAGTTTGGGACCGAGCCAAAATGTTCAAGTTGAACAGCCTTGATTAAGTTTGGGCTAGAACTGTATTTCTTGTGTATGGTACAGAGTGAAATTGGAAAAGAACAAAAAAGGCTTGGCACACACCATAGAACAGAAAAACCTTTCCATCAGCCCTTTCCATTGTGAGCTGGTCTCTGCTTAACAGTTCCTGATACTGCTGCTGTTTGATCTTCATCACAATGTTCTCTGCTTCCTGGAAAATGCAAAACACCAATACAAAAGCGAGTGTCTCTTCCTGTCTGGTTGTGTTAGCATCTGCCGTATTTAAGTGCTCCTAGTTAAATCGAGGTTCAGGGTTTTCTGCAACAGTTACCACAACTGGTTCCCTGTTCACTGGTTCACTGTGCTCTAATAAGGTTTGTTACAATTCTTACATTTGATGGAATATTCTAGTTATCATAATGTAATACTATGGCTGCCGTGTCTTCAAAGGACAATAATTTACAGTTTGGGTGTATATGAATACTCATTCATTGATATTTACTCCTGTTGGAAGGTCAATGCGGTAGTTCAGATCGCCAAGCCAAAAGAGGTGTGTGAAGCGATGCGTAATGTCGAACGGATTAAATTTCTTATCTCCTAGGTTCAGAAACCGCAGGATGTTGACATAATTCTGATTCCGTCTGGGAAGAATAAAAAAAAAAAAAAAAAAAAAGTGAATAAAACAGGCAACTGTCCTATCAAAAGTTAATTTGTTTATCGTTTAAATTTTGGGGTTATACTTCTGTGACAGTTTTTTCCATGATCTAGAATGAACCCAGGCTTTCGTGGCTTTACCTGATCTTCTTTTCACTCCCTGAGGTCAAGTGACTGTTAACAAATCCAAATGAGGTGTCATTAAACATAAATGATACGCCCACTGCACCTTTATTTCCTGAAAAATGCAAACATGAACACACAAATAAAGATGTAAGACATATTCCTGTCATGTTAGCCCTTCTGAGTTATGGTTACATTGGCTAGTCTCCTTTGTTAGGGTGGAGATGAACTCACCCAGGGTATTTGCTATTCCAGTCTTAACATAGTGACAGAAGATGTGGGAGATGCGGTTCTCGTGTTCCGGCTTTGCGAGAACGACGATTCTTATATTCCACAGCGTCTGTGTCGCTATCTGGTGAGAAATTAGGAAATGGAAATCAGCATTAAAAATCAGTCATGAGAACTAAACCCAGTTTTCTTTTTTTTTTTATTCCTACGAAATTAGATCTTCAGTTGATGGCCTCCGCTTGTTTTGTGTATGTCCTCCTTCACATCACAGTTCCCATACCACCTGCTCATGCTTGTTTTGATTTTTGTTCTACCTCTGTTTTCACCCCTGGACCTTCATTGGTTTGCTGTCCAGCTGTGTGCATCTGTTCTGTGTTAGTTCTTTACTATGTGATCTCCAGTATGTAAACTCTGCTGTTTCCTTGTAGCATTGCCAAGTTGTATCATGTTTTTAGTGCCCTTAAGTCCAAGCGTGTGCTAGTTTTGCAATTTAACTGGTTTTGATTCAGGTTCCTTTTGATACCACTGTTCTTATTACAGATTGTCCTCGTTTCACATTGTCTCTCATTGTCTTTTTTGACCACAGCTCTGGAACATTGATTACGATTATTGCATTTGTCCCAATAAAGAATATTCTGTATTTAGGCACTTGTATTGTGAAAGGTACTTTTCTACATTTGTGCACTTACAGAGGTGAGAGGTACTTGGGTGAAAACCTTTTCATATAGCGTATCACACAGCACATTGTTTAAACGTGCTCTATAAATTAACTTTACTCTCTTACTAAATGTCACAGCTAAGTACAGTTTTCACACCTTTTCTTTACAATTAGAGTAACACCATGTATTTCATTCCAACACTACTGACAAACTTCTAATGACTAACTCATGTTAGTGACTCAGTTTGCCTTCGATGCATTATGAGTCATGTATATAAATGGCAGATTCAGTAAAATGACCCCTGTTTCATGGAGTGTACACATGGAGTGTTGTACCTGTTTAAAGCTGATGTTTGTGATGTCCCTGAGAGTTCCCCTGACTATATCTATCCAGTCCTTCTCTCCCAATGGGTCTTCCTGTGTTCCAATGACATAGATATCATGTGGGATCTGACTGGCTGTGTCATCCCGGGTCTTCCCTAGCCCCTTAGACTGAAACCATGAGGTGATGTTGGCTGGTGGGCTGGCATTTCCTGGGAACAAGAACAAGCACACTTGAATGCACTGAGATCAAATTGAACACCTATATCCAGGATAACATGCTTTATTGGCCTTTAAGAATTCTGGATGTAGATTTAGGTCCTTATTTATCGGTACTCTTTTATAATTATTTTGAATGTTTGAGCATATTGTGAATGAGAGTCCTAGGATGAGCAAAAGATAGTCTTTGTAATTACAGTAGCAGTTACAAGGCTGCAGGATTGGGCTGAGATTATTAACGGAAACAAGGGTGAGACTTTTCGTGTTGGGTATAAAGTTGAGCAAAGGCTGTTGAAGTAAAAATTTGGTGTGGAGCAATTAGTGGTGCAACGCTGAAGCCAGTGCTGATGACACACTTACCCATGTTCCATGTGCCAACAAATAAGCTGATCATATCCGGCTCAGCCTTATCTGAATGTTTGTTTTTCATCTGCTGAAGTAATTGACAGAAACCTTCTCTCTTCTGAAAAATTCAGACACACATATCCCTAGATGAATGTGAGAATTACATCCTTTTCCCCCTTTATTTTGATATCCAGATATGTGAAATAATTCAAGGCAAAAAAACAAAAAAACAAAAACAAAAACAAAAAAAACCCCAAAGCAAAAACAAACAAATAAATAAACAAACAAACAAAACAAAACCCCCCACCCAAATATGCTGTGACTTTGTGATGATAAAAATCTGGAAATTAATGTTGTCTAGAGAAGCAGATAAATTCAAATACATTCTTGACATTTACAAATAACGTCAGAACCATTATATTCGTAGTGCGGTTTCACCTTCGTGTCATTGAAGACAAACTCTTTGCGCTGGGTCTTCTCCTTCTCAGTCTCCACCACTAGCTCCAGTTTGGTGTGCATTTTCTTGGACTTCACCAACTGCAAGACTACATAATGGTTTATACCATTAGTCATTTTTATGCATAGGACTTCCTTAAATCCACTTTAAGAAATGGTGACTGTATACAGCATGCTTGCAGATTAGAAAAGTTTTTTGAGAGCCTCTGAATAAAAACTACAGCCATCTCACACATGTTAATCCTGTGGCTTTAATATGTCACGTCACTGTTAATGAGCGAGCTGCATGGGCCAATGAGAACCGATAAGTCATTTCCTCTTTAAGGTTACTAAACACACAAGAACTTTCACGTGTTTTATTCTCTTCAACAAAGGGCAACGACGTACTTTTATTATGCACAAAGTATTTGTCCTCAGGTCCATCTTTGGACTTCTTGAAGTAAACTTTCCCACTTTCTACATCAACCTTTAGGAACATTTTGTTTGAAATGCCAAGGGAGTCTGATTTCACCTGTTAGAACAGAAAACAGGAAACAGGGCATATAAAGAGAGGTTCATCTTATGAAACGTTTTAAAGTGTTTCTGTATAGAAACAGTACCAAGTTCACAACCACCCAAATGTAATGTCACAATACCCTTGCACAAAGGCAAACATGACTCTCCCTTATTTGCATGTGGCTGTGGAAAGCAAACTATACGAAGAACATTTGGAACGTATTCATATTTTCACCGCCGCTACACAGCAAGCGAGATCAGATATCGCCAGTCGTAAAATTCTTGCAACATTTATTCATATCATTTATGCACTTTATTACCCCAAAGATGTTGAATTCTTGATTATGATCCATTAGATTAGGTGTTGATTCATTTTCTATAAATGCAGCTATGACAATAGTCCTGGCTAAAAACCAAATCACGGGTTATTTAACGATCCCTCTTTTTGAATATGTTATTGTTTCTATAGCAACAATTTACACAGGGACTTGCAGTATTCAGGACAGAGAGCTTTGTGGTTTCTGAGTTAAATGGCAAGCTGCATTTGTTTTGCCTTCAAGAGAAAGAAAAAAGTGGGGCTGGTGAAGGAATGACAGTAATAATAAATGTAATGTAATTGAGGTTATGACGTTTTTGATAACAGGAACTGTTTCATAACATTAAATGCAACTACAAACTGATAAAACATGCAATGTGTCATTCTTAAATAAAAAAAAAAAAACAAACAAAAAACTTTTTAGCACCCTGTCATTGCTTCTTTTGGTTTCAATAACAACACACTGATTTGTGTTTTATTCCATGCATATTATATAACCACTAAGGTACAATCTGAAGATTACAATTCTACGTTAGTCCTCTAAAAGCTTTCTTTCTTACTTCAAATGTTACAGGTGGTATAAGTGACTTCCTGTGGCCTCCATCATATCCAGCAGATTCAAATACTGTATTCTTAGCCTGGGGAGATAGAAAGCATGTTTGGAAGTAAAACTTTGCAGAGCTATCTTGAAAACAGAGTTCTTATAAAGAAAGAAAAAAACCCCATGAGCTAGTATTACATACACAGAAAGGAGAAAAATAGTATAATACCTTGTCTTCAATTGAATACAAAATCTTGGTCAGTTGCTCAAGCCTGAAACTCACAGACTGGCTGGAATCAATTGAGAGCTAGAAGAAAAACAAGAATAGTGTGCAGAAATTACCAGAGAAAGAGATTTAAATTTATTTCCTTTTTTGTCACAATTAGAAAAACGTTAGTTGATAAAGGACAATAACCTGTCCTCGAAGTCTCCCGGCTCCAGGTGACATGGGCTGATCTACAATTTTCTGTAAAGCCTCCAGAGTCGGTAGTGTACGAGAAATCTCGCTATAAAAGTAACAAACGGAAAATGTCAGAAATATCGTAAATTGAAGTGGAAATTGAAATGAGATTCTGTTCACAAATTGGGGTGAATAACTATTCTGGGCAAATAGCTTGTAAATTCACTTGTTTAAAAAGGCTGCTGTTTTTTTTTTTTATTTCCTTCACCATCGAGCAGTTTGAAGATGTCTCAGGTGATTAGTACCTGTTGAGGTTCTTGCAGATGGTCTTGAGAAGCTTCTTCAGGTTGGGGAGAGTGGGGTTCCCACTGTGTACCTGCTCCACATCCAGACTCACAGCTGAACTGAAGTAATCCTGGATTGCCTTTTGATGTTCTTCAGAGATGCTACATGTTCAACAAGTCAGTTGGTAACTAATAGAGATGCAGCATACCACTACACCAGACGAGTCAATATTTTAATTATTCTTAATTAGAATTTTTCTTTTTACAAATATGACCAGATCCAACAAAATGACAGGTGTTCTGGAATTTGGTCCTACCCATAATATTTTCCTACCTGACTTAACTGCCCATGCGCACAACGCGTCATTTGCACTTTAACTCAAGGCCATAAAAATACGCTGCTGTGGAGTGGA
>JAQLOM010000035.1:8019138-8033929 GCA_030068315.1 Chrysichthys thysi
CCTTAAGCCAAATGTGGCTCAGCTATGTGAGAAGAAGCGCTGCCAGGTCTCTGGCAGCAAGAAGTAGGCAAAAGAAGTCATGTTCAGAAGAACCGTTCATGTTCTTCAATATTTCATTAATATTCAGGACAGTTTATGTTCAGAAAAAACCCTTGAAGTTATAGAACTGTTAGTAAAGATGTTTGAGAACATTAGATTTTTTTTAACAAAGCTTTTTTTGTGGAATTCCTGATGCGGCCCAACCTCACCCAGACATTGTCTCCTGCGGTCCCCAGGTCATTTGAGTTTGAGACCCCTGGGCTAGACATTAACTAGAAACTAAGCTAACGCTTCAAAAACGGAACAGGGAGTACCTAAATACCGTAGTATGACTATTATGCTAATCATAGCTAATGCAGCAAATGCTTGTTAGGGGAACTTTATTGTAAAGTGTTACCATTTTCTTTGCATTACGTTGAATGGACTTGAATTTAAATGACATTTAAAAGCTGTAGAATCTACTTGCTTATTGTGCACCTTGATAAACTATTATGTGTTGGTTGTCACCATAAAACTACAAAGTCTTAGCTGAAAAAAAAAAGAAAGATTTTTAGTGATCACAGTACGAGTTATTGTACTGTGTAAATTTAATCGGTTCAGTGCCATTCTGAAATGAGTGAAGGTTAAAAATAGTCTGTTAAGGTGTGGTACATGGTCTCAAGGCATGAAAACTTTTCTCAAGTGGTTGTGGGCAGTACGGCATGAAGCATAGCTGTCAACTCCAGGAGAGAAATCCATACAAGTAGGTAACAATTTGAAATAGAAACAGCTGGCTCTAACATGCTGTGGGGATTTTTGCTGGCATGGTTTTGATCCACCTGTCCCCAAAAAGTAAAGATTCCCAGGTTTAGTCCTGGAATAAATCCTGAATGGTGTGATGATGATGATGATGATGATGATGATGAAAATGATCATATGCTCTGACCTTCAAAGTCACCAAATCTCAACCAAATCTCACACCTATTGGAGATTTTGGAATGATATTTTTAAACAATGCTCTGGTTTTCCTTTCATTTGTCACCCAGTTAAATTTTGTGGGGATTTTTTTTTGCATGACGATAGCCAAGAAGTCTCCATACACAGCCCTGTTTTACATCTTGTAGTGCTCTACCTTCGACGGCGTTACTTAGTACGGCGTCCATTTTAATGTTCTTGGTGGCAACACGGCTGTCAAGAGTAGCTACAGCTGCGTTAGAAGAGAGTGTCTCCCACACATTTCGCACATTTCAACATGTCTTGCTAACCACTTTTTTTTATCGACCCTAATGAGAGATGAAAAACTTGAATTTCAGAAACTTTCCATTCAGGGCCCAGTGCAAGAGGAACCCTGTGGCTTGACTTACGCCCACACTAAAGGATAATTTAAAACTGAAGCCTTGCTATAGTTCAGAGCGAAAAAAAAGAGGAAGAACCAAGATGCAAGATATTAAAGATTATTCTACAGTTTTGCACATGACAGAGCACCCATTGCATGTAATGTCGACTTCTACAAGGATACGAGAATGTTCTTGAGAGCCAAATAATTTTTTTTCTTTTTTTAAAACACTGTTCAAAATGTACAAAGTACTTTTCAATACTTTTGCTTTGTGTCTCATTGGTACCAAATAAGCCTTTCATGGTAAGTACAATTTTACACTCTTTCACCCAATAGACAATAAAAGCAACAAGTGGTGTTGCAGCTGCAGTGGTGTGCTGTTAGCCCAGGGTCTGCAGTACAGAAGCAAGAATAGATGCTGCCTAAAAAGACAAGACACCCACACACCAGAGGCAGGGTGTCCACAGCAGCTGAGCAGACAGCTGCCATGAAACCACATGTTCAGGGAAAAAAAAAATACTAAAAACACACTTAACCAAACCCTCAAAAGTTTATAAGATGTTAGATGTCTGGAGCTGCTTGCTGTGAAATGAAGCGACGTTAAGAAGAAACCTGGGAGTCTACAGCAGGTGACGTACTAAAAATACTAAAAAGCCATACTCACGTAGGGATTAATCACAGATTTGACATTTAAAGATTTACTATGGAACGATCATTAAAATTACATGGAAGTGACCATCCGTTACCAAAATATACACTTTAGATTAAGTCAACATTCAAGTGAGGTGGCATCTGATCCAAACGCAGAGTTGAACGTTCAGGTTTAAGGTTCTTGCCGAAGTACTGATAGGAACAGTCCTGAGGCTCAAAGTTACTGATAAAGAATGAAAACTCCATTAACTGATAAAGAGTGAAATGAAAAATTAAATGGTAGGGTTTTTTTTTTTATTTGTCAGTTTCTGGGGGGAAAAACCTCTCACAAAATAACACAGGAGCTCAGGCAACATCCGAATATGAAGACTGTTAGAAATGTTTGCTGTATTTGACATAGCTGTTCATCAGTGTTGTATCTTGTCTGAAATTATAATGCACTTTTACACGTCAGACTATTTTATAAGTACGGAATAAAACACAACAGAGCATGCTGTTATAGGAAAACAATCACCGACAGGGTGGTGTGATACATTACCACTATGATAATAATTTTTCGAATAACAGCATTTCCTGACTGGTCCAATACCCCTTTTACCACAGTAATTTGCCAACTATTCATATTTTGTCGGTTATTAGTGAATGACCAGTCATACTGTTAACCCTGTTTAGTGGACAACTTACAAAGTTCTGACACTACAGAATGTTATGTATGTGTGTGTGTGTGTGTGTGTGTGTGTGTGTGTGTGTGTGTGTGCGTGCATAAAATCTGCTATATACATCCTGTGATTTAATGGTTACTATAGAAACAATAATGCATTAGAACGAACTCATTAATATAAATCTGTGATATAAATAACAAAAAAATCAGCATTACTGAATGAATATTTCATATTTTTTTAATGAAATAAAGAAAAAGTCGACACATCCTCTAACAGCTGTGATAAATCCTGAAAAGAGCTTATTCCTGAGCATTTGATTCTCGTACATTATAGGTTTTAGATCATCTCAAATCAAGACCTGGACTCAGACTCGTTAGGGGGATGTCCCTCAGCATTGTCTTACCTGCACAGAAAGCTTTTTATCTTCGTTGGGTAGAATTCTATAGGTATATACGCAGTTCTGGTACCTGCATATGCACAAACATAATGCAGTTTCAGTTAGGGTGCATAAACTTATGAACGACAGCAAAAATTCCATTTATGCATGTAAAATGCTAATTGAATGAAGTTATATTGTGCTTGACTTGGGCTGAAACGAACAGGAAATGGTGAACTTTAGTACGTGCGCAAGCATTAGCAGTTTAGTCAGTGCCTTCTATATATAGTTTGCTCTCTCAAAGTGTCAGTCAGTGTACTCTTTCACTTTGAACAGTTACATTCATTTGCTTTTGTATGCTTGCTGGTGTCTATTAGTAGATGCTATTTGCATGAACATAGTTAGCAGACCAGGTTGCTGTGCATTTCATATTTGCTGCATATGTAAAACATTCACCTAACGCGTCCTTTGCATGAATTTAAATGCTTTAAAAAACAACTACAGTACACTAAGTATCGTTGTTTCAGTATAGTGTGCTAGCTATAGGTAGCCTGGACTTCCACAAATATGCAGCTTGCAATCTAGCATTTTTGGGTTTTTTTTGTTGTTGTTTCAATGTCACTAAAAATCATTGCAAGAACATTGCTGTCATGCATCATTTCTTGGGAACCGCTGCCACATGCTTTAGTCATCTTTTCCCTTAAGAAGTGATAAGTAGTTTTCCCAGCAGGTGTTGGGTTTGTATTACATCTTGTATGTCTCAATAAAACTCAGGTGGTGAACAAAAGGCACAGAACAGCTCTTGTTAGCTGTCATGTACCGTTTTACATAACCGCCACAGCATGCAAAAAGCAGAAGCTCTCTCTCAATAATGTAGGTTGGTTTTCTTTTTCATTAGCACAATGTTAAAAAGCCATCCTATATGCACTAGGAGTAAGTCAAGCATACATGACTTGTCATCTAATCCTGAAGATGTTTCGCTTTTTCCCCCCAAAGCTTTTTACGAGTTGATTCCATGCATAACAGCAATGGAAACCGAAGTGACTAAATCTGAAATGAAAACACAGCAGAAACCCAATTCATTCCATAAACAGACTGAAAACCAGAACAAGGAAACACTTAAAAGGAACAGGAAAAAAGTAAAATAGGGGGAGGGCATAAATAATTTTAAAAACTATGTCTGTCATGTCTGTTAAGATTAAACCACAAGCTTGTGCACCTTGATTTACTAGATTTTTTAAAATGATCTGGGTGGGATTATTATTATTATTTATTTATTTATTTTGGGTAAACATTAGCAGTGCTGCATGTTTAGCTGAAATGGCCCAGCAGAAATAACCAAGCTTGGTGACCAGAATGGTGTACTCACAGCACGCAGAGGGCATAAGCTCCTTGTATGGACTCGCTGTCTCTGAGGAGGAAGCTCCCATCCTTGGCATTTTTGGAGAGCAGGTCCTCTGCCTTAGAGCGAGTGATATTGCCATGGTACCAAGGCTGGTGGGACGCCATCCTGTCCCGTGACCCCTTTTCTCAGCACTTACTCCTCAGATCACCGTTTGGCTTTAGCAAAACTCTAGGTCAGATTCAGCGTCCCTCCAGGGCCCGTTTCATGGCGTTATTTGCGTCAGAGTGCCTCTCGTTCTCTCCCTTACACACACACACACACACACACACACACACACACACACACTGGCTCTTTCTGTCTCTCTTCCTGTTAAAGAGGCGAAAGCTGCAAAAAGGAAGCTACCACAAACGCAAGGCTGAACTTCCTCATTCTGTGTGCACAACTGAGCAAGAGAGAGAGAGAAGGGCCAGAGAGCTGACTGGTTTACACAGACAAAGCACAGCAGAAATAAAACATGTTAGTACAAAATCTAGTACACTGAGAGCAATGAAAATCCTGGAGTCCAATCCCCTTTGTGTTTACACATACTTGGCCAGTAAAGCTGATTCAGATTCAGATTTCTGAAAACGTTGTGTGCAGGTACATTTATTTACACAACCACATGACTCTAAACTAAAGGCATGTGTCTCCCTGATATCAGTGGTGCATCATGTAGCACAAATAGCTATACATACACATGCACAGGGCAGAGATTCTGATGCGTGCAGCTTTGATGGGTGGTGATAAGTGCGTACAGACAACAAGGTGGTGCATAACTGCAGAGGGTAGTGAAAGAAGCCAAAGTTGCATCTGCAGCGATGTGTCAGATCTGTGCGTATACTTACACGGGTCACGCATATGCATTCTAGTTCGTGATAAGAAGATAAGACATGCTGTACAGCTGTGTGCTTATTTATACAGGTTGTGCTCAAGAGGACTAATTTATGAGACTATAGTTAGACATACAGCAGAGTGTTTACTTGCACAGGTCATTCATAAGAGTGTAAGCAATGCATACAAATGCATATTCTCAGTCTTTCATTGTTACACATAAGCTTCTCTTTTTTTGGTCATATTATGCAATCTTGAGTAATTAGATGGCCACACACACACGCAGACTCGAGCATCAATACATTCATTTAACAGCAGACCTCCCCCAAATGTGGTCAGGGCTTAGGAGATCAGCAGTCTTATAATCATTTGTCCTCAAGTCCAAGTCTAAAATCAAGAGCTAAGGAATCAAATCATCATCCTCGCATCCTGAGCTGCTACTGAGTCAAATCCAAGTCAGATCAATAACGGGGTGCCAGAGGACAAAGGGAGGGTGACTAATTAAAGAATCATTAAATTCATGTGGAAGAAACTAATATCCCTTTATGCATTATCTATACCCCTTATCCGATGAACAAATCCTCGACTGACGTACTTGTGGCACACATGTTCATTTCCGTTCAAGCACTTGGGCAGTGAACGTGTTCAATGCATTTTTCTTTTGTGTTTCTCTGCATTTTTGCACTATATGCCCTCATTATGCTTCCCAAGAAAGTGAAAACTGGAAATGGTAGTGAGAGTAAGAAGCCTAAGCTTAAAACAGTTGAAATAAAGAAAGAAATAATCACAAACCATGAGAACCGCCACCATATCCCTCTGCCGCTGTCCACCTACGCCAGCAACTACGTATCCACCGCAAAGGTAACGTGCATTAAAATCATCTGTTTATTTCATTTAGTTTTATTTTTCTGTAATTAAGGTTATTTTTTTTATTCTGTTTTTTTTTGTTTTATTCTTCTTCTTCTTCATCGTAGCATTAGTCCCGCACCACGTGGGGTCCGCTGTCTTCACAAGCCATCTCGGCATTGCGACCATGGAATACCCCAACCGATGTGTCGCTCCATCTGTCGTTGGCACACTCACACCTATGGGCAATTTAGGATAGCCAATCCACCTAATGTGCATGTCTTTGGACTGTGGGAGGAAACCGGGGCACCCAGAGGAAACCCACGCGGACACGGGGAGAACATGCAAACTCTACATAGAAAGGCACCCGTGTCGAACCTGGGGCTCGAACCCAGGACCTTCTTCCTGTGAGGTGACAGTGCTAACCACTTAGCCACCTTGCCGCCCTTTGATTCTATGTTTTATTGCCACACATAAACCCACAATACACTTTAAAAACATGTTTTTGAGGGCTGAAACACATTAATTGTATTTACATTCATTTCAATGGGAAAAATCGATTCGGGTCGCGAACAGAGTCTCGGAACAAATTAAGCTCATGAGTCGAGGGTCCACTGTATATAGATTTAAACGGACACCAAAAAATGATGCTTCTGTAAAACAAATGAGGCATACTTCATGGTTACAACCCTCTATTTTCTATCAGACACTCACAGTTATATGAAAGGTCAGTGAAATAACACTGGTAGAGCGAAAGCCTTTTTTCTTGGCATCCACCTGGTCTTATTTGCTTAATGGCTTAAAGTGGATTATGTTGTACTTTTGTGGAACCACGAACAACAGCACCACTAAGAGTTGAAAGTAAAAATAGACAATGGTTTAGAGGGCTGATTTCTTTCTAGCCCAGACTGTAGATTGATCCAGTGTATTGCTGACAGTTGTGTCAGGTGATTCGATAGACTAAAATGCACCGTGACTTTGATATCAGTTTGATCTGATACATGATGGAGGTGCATTATTTCCTCGCTTGCCGATGCTTCAACATGCCTTCGTAGGACAAACTAAAAAAAGTACATAGACGAAGCAAGTATGCTCTAATCAAAGTGTAAATGACAAGAACGGAAAACAGATCCCTAAGGGTTAAGTGATTTGGATGAAAGACATGGCTATCAGCAGGTCCTGTTTACCGCATTTTCCTTTTAAGAAGACCCAGACTTGAATTACAAGTTACAGACTTATAAATAGACTTAAAAATAGCAACCACGAAGGGTGTCGCCTGTCTGACTTTCAGGAAATATTTTCCTATTTATATGCATAATAGTCTTATGCCTATGATGAGGCCCCATGCTATAAGACTCAGTCATACTAGTTTCATAATAATACCACTTTTCACTGAAACTTTATATATATTTTGTCCTCTCTTTGCAAATGTAAATTAAGATTGTACTTTCTTATGAGCATCCTATGCGTTATAAGCTAAACTGTTGTCTGCAAGTGCTTATTAATAATTTGGAGTCAGATGTGTGTAGGTGTCATGAGAACTTGAAATAAGATCATGAGTGGGTAAACCCACGCTCCTCTCACTCCCCTTTCTCTCTATCACTAGTGAGGTGTGAGAAAGTGAGAGAGAAAGGGGGGGGGGGGGGACAAAGAAACTTTCTGCTGACAATCCGCAGTTTGAGTCACATGATATGAAAAGAGAACCCAAGTGCACTTACTGCATGGGGGTTTCCATTCTGCTTCTCTCTCTCTCTCTCTCTCTCTCTCTCTCTCTCTCTCTCGGCATTCGTGAGCATACAGTAGCAAGAGCCGCACTGAAGAATGCGTGTGTGAGTGCATGTGAAAGTCCACATGCTGTTAATAAATGACGTAGTCTCACATTCATCTTTCACCAATTGCTACAGCGAGTTCTACTGCTACTCCAGAACGGTCACATGGCACAATCAGCTCTAGACAAAGCAAAGATGGAAGACTCTTTGAGTGCTTTAAAAGAAATAAAACTTCAGTGCCCTCTGAAAGTTCATGTGATGCATCACGCAAACAATATTCACTCACACACTGCCTCCTCTGCCCTCTAGTGTGACTGAATTGTGCATGTTTGTGACTGTATTAGCAATAGTGAACTGTTGCAATGTGCTCTGCTGATGTAGACTTCCAGAAAAACCCATGAAAACAACCTAAAAATTGCAAAGAGTTTAATTTACACATGATTACAAAACGGTGCATCTAGCACGCTTTATACAGTAATATAGAAACATAGAAATATAAGTGCCGAAACATCACATCCAATGAAATGGAATAATAAATAGCTTAATATTCAGAGTCATTGAGGCAAAGGGGGAAAAAAGCACGTAAAGGTGATTAAATATATCAAAGAAAAAAGAAGCACACAGTGTTACACAATGCAATGTATATGGAGATGTAGAATTGCATAGCCACATGAGTACTTCAAAGTATAAAAGACTTGCTGTAGTACAACAGCTTTGCTAAAACCACAATTACATTTCGAACACATATCGGCTCAGATAATATGAAGATCTGTATATGCGCTTAGTTATTCTCAAAAGCAGCTGTTAGAACATTGCAAGATCCTTTGCTTAGTGTTGATTTTCTTAACATGACACATGAGTACATGGCAAATAGATTAAATATGTATTCTATATATTATATATATATATATAGAAAACGGCTAATAACAGTTTAAAAATTGGCTAATAAAGCATATTTGTATAGGCTTTGCTTTACCTGTGGACTACAATGGTTTCTGAGCAAATGCTGATTAGAAATATGTCTGTGCCATTAACTGAATGTGTTAGGTTTTAAGCCTTAGTAAAAAAAGAACAAAAAAACAAAACATCTTTAATATGTAATGTTTGTCAGTGGTATGATATGATATGCACTGTAAGAACTCCAAAAAAAGTGGCTCTTTTTGGGGCAAACTCCAAAAAGCTGATTCAGTCGAACCTAACAAAATGGCAAATATTATTTGTCAGCAATTTGTTGTTAATAAACAAATGAAGAGTTGGATAAAATTTGTCTTAGGATTACTCCCATCAGTTTTATTCACTCACTCACTTTCCGAACGCTTTATCCTGCTCAGACTCATGCTGGATCCTGAGCATGTAATGGGAACTCTGGGTGTGAGGCGGGGGAATACACCCTGGAAGGTCATTTTTAAAAACCGTCATGATAATATGATTTTAATAGTCAGAATGCAGTCGAATTGTGTAAATTAAGTAAGTAAACATTTCTTTCCTGTTTAGTTTAAGGCCCAGATTCTCTCAGGCAAACCAGAAGACTATATCGACTGGCTGATGGCTTTGGCATTTGCATAACTTCCCTTTTTCACTTCCAGTTAAGAAAATCACACACCAGCCAGTCAACACTTTTAATTATGTTCAAACGTCTGCGCACCCAACCTCAGTGTCCGTGTACTTCATTATATGAATACAGTCCACTGTATCAAACTGACCGGAGAGGATATGGATCCTGGCCTACAGGTGACAGATATAAACTTTAAAACTCTCTTTTCTCAGAGCTCTGACTTTGCACTCAGGGAACTCTCATGTGTCCCTTTAAGATCTCCGCTGGTAGCTGCAGATCCACCCGATTTATCCCTGCACAGGAGTCTTTGCACAGTGCCTCTGAATTTCTCTGCTCCAAAAAGGTAGACCAGTGGGTCCAGAGCTCCGTTCAGACAGGTGAGAGAGGAGGTGAGACGATTAGCCAGGGCTAGACCTCGCTGCGTTTGGCAGGAAAGATCGGGATGTCCGTAACCCAGAATAAATGTGGCCCGGCTCACGTGGTATGGCAGGAAGCACACCACATAGATGAGCATGACCAGGCCGATTGTACGCAGTGCTCGTGCCTTCAGCGCTGGCTCCATCCTCAAACCCTTTCTCAGACTGTTCACTATGAGCAGGTAGCAGGAGAGTGTGGCCAAGAAGGGAGGTGTGAATGCAACAACGAGGGAGACCAAGGCTCGGCGGGAAGCTTTCTCTCTATACAACTGCAGGCAAACTGTGGAACCGTTGGCTTCTATAGTCTGCTGGGTCACCAGCAGAGGAGCCATGGCTACAATTACTAGAGCCCACAGTGCAAAGCTGGTTATGTGGGCAAAGCGGGCATGGCGGACTTTCAGTGAGCTCACAGCATGCACCACAGCGAGGTATCGATCACCGGCTACACAGGCCAGGAAGTAAAGACTGGCGTACATGTTAACATAAAAAAGGAAGCCAGCTACACGGCAAGGAACCTCCCCAAATGGCCAGTGACCTCCTGTCAAGTGGTATGTGGCCCTTAGAGGCAAAATAATAACATAAGATAGGTCAGCCACAGCAAGGTGCATCAAGAAGACATTAGCTGGAGAGGAGGCTCCTCTCTGCCGCGAGAAGATCCACAGGGCAAGGCTGTTGCCATTCAGAGCCAGAAGAAAGACTATGATGTAATAGAGGCCAAAGAGGAGATTCTCCACCGAGTTGTCTACAGGCTCACAGCTCTCAGTCGTCTGATTGGGCAGCAGTGTGGGAAGCACAGTGGGAGAGGGCTCCATGCTCATAACTGGGGAAAAAAGTGAGGAAAAAACAAAAATTATTGCATCGACCAATCATTAAGTTAATATATTTCAAGGCATTTCTAGACCTGAATACAAATATATGATCTTGACAATAACCTCATGCTATGTTGGGGAAAAAAAAAAACCTAGACTTTTGAAGAGCTAAGAAAAGAGCTTTAGAAAGCTAAGGTCTGAGTAATAAAAAAAAAAAAGCACTTCTCAACACTTTGGCTTCGAGTACAACATTTTTAATTGCTGTTTTCATGCTTTCTCAACACCAGTTAAAAAAAATGAAGGTCACATTTTTGGCACACTATATACATTTTATAGAAAGAACAACAGGATCCGCTTCAAGGTCAAAATTAGACTCTAAAGTTTCAGTACCAGTGCAAGCAAAGTTTACAAGATATTTCTGAAAGCAGTGACTGCTTTGGTGTTCGGTGTGCTTTGCAGAGTTTAGTAGGGAACTGTTTGGGCATTTGGCAGTGATACAGGCCTGAGAAACAGGAGATGTGTTCTCAGGAGAATGTGCAGATGCAGGCAGATGGTCGTTGGCGAATGGTGGGTTATATATGGTGGCCGCACCTTTGTCATGGGACCCCAGTGCTACACCCTGCTATTTTTTCCAGCTCTGCATAGATGTGTCCACGCAACTTTGTCCCATGACCAAACTTTTGTGAGATTCATTTGTGCAACAAGTTACCACTGCTGAACATTAATATTTAATAACGTCGAAAGCACATTTTGCCAGTTTCCATAAACTTACGATGCTTTCGGCTCAGGATGTGCTGGATTGTCCTCTTTTGTTTTAACCAAGCAGAAAAACATATTTACAAGCTCAGGATTTAGGGATTTTTAAAGCTGAAAGAAAAAATTGAAATATTTCCTGATACTCCGCACACTTTGGCAATGTCACATTGCACCATCCATTTCAGCTGCTTTAGATGAATTACTTGCAAAATATTTTATTTACATAAGACATAGAAAATAAATCACATAGGCATGAAGCAAAGATTTTCTTCCAGAAACAAGACTCTTGCCAAAAACACAAAAAATGGATTTATTCATGGTTTAAGGGGGGAAAGGGAGACTAAACATCAGTATTTTCAAAACATACAAAAAATGCGAAATGGGTGTGTGTTAAGGAGTGTTTCAAGTCCTTGGGGTCTGTGCTGCAAAGATGTTGAGTAGGCCGGTAGTAATTGAGGGGTCAAAGATACGAGTTCCACAACCATCCAAGTCCTTTAGTATTTGAGACAAATTAAAGCAGACTGTTACAAAACTCTGCTGTCGAGGAAAGGTTATGCCGGATTCGACTTTTTTTCTTTTCCTTTTTGTTTTTTTGCTTAGGCCCAGTTCTTGTGAATAGAGAAGGCTGAGTCTGTGAGCTGAGATGGCTCTTTTTCATGGGCACTTGATAGAAAGAGTCCTAATGCAATCTGTGGGACTCTGCACTAAGGCATTTTCTCAGGGAAAAGATCATAAATGGCGGTTACAGTACAGTACACAAGAGTGCGTGTCGCCCTACACAAGTGACAGCTGCCTGTCTAAAAAACACACTCCAGATAAGAAGCACCTGCCACAAAGACCTCTGACCTCTGTTGTAATCTGTCCTGAGAATTTCAGTGTAAGAAAAAAAGGGGGGGAGTGCAAGATTTTCAAATTTATGGAAGAATTAAAAATGCTAACATGGGTTGCAAGCTTTATATGAGAATGAACTTGAAAAAGGCATGGCAGAAAAATAACCTGTTTACATAAGTGCATAAAGTTTTTTAAATAGATTTATAGCTAGTCCAGCATGTCTTCTAAACTCCTTTAAACTCCTTTTGATTTTAAGATCTTGAAATGTTTGTAAGTTTAGTTAAACTCACTCATGAAAACGGAAACGAGTAAGTGACTAATTAACTGAAGGAGCAAATCTGCATTCGGTTCTAGAATCATTTTTTTTTTTTTAATTATTATCTTTCTATCCATTGTTTGGGTCAAACCCAGTTTGTTTAGGGATCATTTCATGGAAACTAAAATCATATAATTCAATTCCAATACAAATGGCAAATAACAGTGTAAAGGTCTTGATGAAAATAACTGTTAAAATAAAAAACCTCTCTCAACCAACTATCACACTCTAGCACTGAGAAAGAGATGAACACTCACCCTTGTTGGTTCCTCTCAAGTCTGTCCAGAAGTGCAGGCTAGGATGAGTGAAGGCGAGAAAAGTCGAGAGGGTGTAGTTTGGCTCTGAACTTGGGTTTGTTAACAGCTGCTGCGACAGCAGAAGGTTATCCAGCAGCTTCGTCTACATGCAGCATGTGTGGAGGAGTAAAGACCAGGTGGAGGACAAGGCTAATAAACCAAAGAACTGCACTGTCCCTGCACTGCAACGCTTTCCAGATATTTTACTGGGGCTCTTTTTTGTGCCCGCAACAAATTTGATTACACAAAAGCAAGCCCAATGGGAAGGCTCTGGCGTGACCTCTGACCTCAGCCTTTTTTTCACCATGCCATTCTCCTCTGAGAGCCACTTGTGCATGCCACAAAGGCTCGAGTCAGAAGATGCGGTGCATTTCGGCAGAAAGAGAATAATGGCATGCCTTTACAACGTGAGGTCGGACACAGTGCCATGGCAACCGAGTCTAGATCCGTGCGCCAATGTCCTGCTGCAAAAAATAAATAATAATCAAAATTCCTTAGCGTTCAAGTATATCAATACACTGAAGACAGAGCCAGCGTTTGACAGACCTCTTTATGAATAAAGCTGATAAGACGATCCATTCTGGGAATGTCTCAAACTAGACAGAGAACCCCCCCAGAGCTCACTTCATGGTAAAGGAATGCCTACAGGCTCAGAGAAAACAAGAGCGCATAGTCACGCTGGGGGCCTTGTTGCTTTGGGGCCTGCTGTGCAGTGGGGGACGGACGCATCGGAGACTGGGGCAGCGGAGTGCAAAAATAATCTCATCACATCACATGATCTTGAGACAGATGTGTAAAAGAGGCCCGATAGTGCTAATAAGCTGTCTTTTATTCTGAAGCGCCACAGCTGTGTGCGGCACACATCGCCTCTTTCTGCTCTAATCAGGCGTGTCCTCATCGATATTCAAATACAGTTCACTCTCCTCAATAAGGCCACTATCTAGACTCCCTGTCCGCCTCTAGGCTTTGCCTAATAACACACTGCCAAGTCTTAATTGGGTTAGATCCAAGCCTCTGCATTTAACACACACACCCCTCTTTATACTGTGCCCATGTTTTTGCTCTGAAGCAAAACAGTGTGATGTGACTATTTAAACCAGAATAAAGAAGAGTCGCACAAATGCAAAAGAGCCGGCAAGTCTACTTTTGGTACATGACAAACTCCTCAATGTTCCCACACACTGTTAATAATAAAGTTCTTCTTTTGAATGCACAATAAGTTAAATCAGCTCCCCAGACATCACTCCAAATGATCTTTCGCTTGGTGTATGATCCTCTAAATGAGCGCCAGTGTCGGCCATAAGCAATGAGTCATGCGCTTTTTATTTGGTCATTTTTACCAAAGCAACTCTTTCATTAAGATAAAAAGTGCAAATACATTGTAAGGAAAACTGCTAGTTTAGGAAACAAATGATCACTATTTCATAGCACTGTTCTACAGATTCAGGGCCTATGTTCTATATATTCATTTCTGTAAATTCGTTTGGAAATAAATAAATAAATGATCAGAAAAAGAACAACAGACTTTACACTGGTGTAAACATCTTACCAGTAAACAGAAGAGGAAAAGGCAAATCTGAACGATGGAAAATCTCATGCACGAATCGGTAAGAGGATTTTAATGGCTAGCTACATCCTTTAACATTCATAACAAGCTTGTATATCCGTATACTGTATGATTTGGTGGCAAATATAAAGATTGGAAGCAAAAGTGTGTATGTTTAAAGGCCGAATAAAGTCATTTCATCATTTTATAGCCGGGTCAGGTCAGGCTTCATTTAATGCGCTGATTCCTGGTTCTTGGTGCTCTGCTCTCGGTCAGATACATGGTGGCATAAGACGTCAACAAGTCATCGATTTTGTAGCCCTTGTGAAGTTAAAGAGAGAGAGAGAGAGAGAGAGAGAGAGAGAGAGAGAGAGAGAGAGAGAGAGAGAGAGA
>JAQLOM010000035.1:8062285-8080461 GCA_030068315.1 Chrysichthys thysi
ATAGCTAATCATGTTACAGACCTGATATCAATTAACTTAATTAGTTGCTAGATGTTCTCCCAGCTGAATCTTTTTAAGCTTTCTTGCTTTTTCAGCCATTTGTTGCCCCTGTGCCAACTTTTTTGGGACCTGTAGCAGGCATCAACTTTGAAATGAGCTCATTTTGGGCATAAATTTGTAAGATTTCTCAGTTTAACCATTTATGTTATCAATCTTCTGTTGTGAATAAAATATTGGCTCATGTGATTTGAAAGTCTTTTAGTTTTCATTTTATCCAAATTTAAAGAACGTCTCAACTTTTCTGGAATTCGGGTCGTACATGTGCAGTAACTACCCGAGTGACTCACATAGACGATTCCCTCCCTGTGGCGAATCAGAAGGTTCCTCAGCAGTCCAGCCTCGTTGAGATCGCTCAGCCGAATCATGTCATCTACGCCATTAATGGAAGAGGCATGCATGTGCTTCAGGGAGCTGTCCTGTTTCTTGACTTTGTGCTCCTAAGATTTACATCATGACATTCAGGTTTGTCATGCATCAGAAAACTGACATTAAATCGGAAGCACTCTGTTGGGTGCGATTACCTTTCCTTCATCATCTATGAGCTGAATTTGGCCCGATGTGATTCTGACCTCAGCACCGATTGGCACACTTGTGCTACTGTCCATCCACACATAATCACCCTATTGCACAAGTGGAAAAAAAAGAAAGAGAAAGGGAAATAATCAACAGATCAAGCTGAGTATATGTCAAGGTTTTGAAATCATCTGGCCATTTTTTTTTTTTTAATAATTACCTGTCTTAAGACCACCATGATTGAGATCCTTTCTCCCCCAGTTGAGCAGCAATAAATAACTTTAATGCTTTTAAATAAAGACATTAAGAGAGCCTTCAACATGTTATATTCTCTAGAAATTCCTGCTGTTAACTTTCAGTGTATTTATATACGGTATTTGATTACACAGTATACACACACACAACCATTTCACACTACCACATTCCTAACTGGCCACACATGCAAACAAATTAGTGCGGAAGTAGTCTAGGCTACATATCTGTTAATTCTCACATGTAAGGCCTGATAACATTTCACAATTACTTACAATTATTAAATAATTAGGTACAAGTCAGAATCAGAGTGCACACTTACATTATATTCAAAAGCTTGAAAGCTAAAAAAAAAAAAAAAAAAAATAGCCAAATTTTACCTGCATTTACTGACAGATATTTCCAAGGGGGCAAAAAGCACAAGCCTCTGACCCTCACCTTTCTGTAGTCCCAATGAGGACCAGGCGTCAAGTTTGTTTCCCTGCAAACAGCAGCCGTTTATGACACTTTGACTTTGTTCTCTTTGCATAAAGCCAAGTGTGTTATCATAGAGGCAGCAACGTAAATGGAAAGAAGTCACCATCCTCTCAATAACATCACTGTAAATCATAAAGGGATAGAACTCAGTGATGTGCAGACTATAACATTGAGAAAAAGGGGAAGTTTGCTGTCTTGGGTGTAATAAAGTAAACTGTACTGCTGAGTTTTGTATTATTTATTATGCATATTTAATTGGAAATGTATTACGGTACGGGTGGCGTCATGGAGAAAAATAACGAACCTTTGGACTTCGCATTGAGTGATGTAGATGTTAATTATCGCAGGGGGTATTAAACCTGGAGATAAGCAAGCTTGTGTGTCACAGCTACGCAGCTGTGGTGTCAGGCTGGGTGATAATATATACAGATTTTTTTTTTTTTAATAGAGTGAAAGGAGATCAGACTTTTAACTGTCCTACCCCAGCATGAAAAATGTGAACAGGGACGTCTGTTTTAAAATGATTCTTCCAGTAGAAACTAGAAGGCTGTAAGTTCAAATTTCAGGATTAAGCACTGCACTTCCATAGCTCAGATCTTTGTTTAGATTAAGCTCATTTTAGGTGGCACTGAAAAGTAATGTCTGCCAAAAGACCAAAGACAACGTTTCTTCCTTGTGCCAAAGTACCACAAATGGTATGCCAGTAAAGGCAAACAAAGATCTGCTTGAAGTTTCCTGAAGTTTCCTTGCACTGAGTTTAATAACAGTAGAATTATACAGAATGGCATAATTAACAAGTGGGGGAAAGCTTATTTTATACTCCAGTCACATACAGTACATACAGTACTCCATATGGAAGAAAATTTGTAGACAGCTACGCATAACATTCATGTATCTTTGCTGAACATCCCATTCCAAATTTAGTCTACTTTTGCCGTTATAATAACCTTCACTCTTCTGAGGTGGTGTTTCACTTGATTTTGGAGCATGGCTGTGGGGACTGGTGATCATTCAGTCGCAAAAACATTAGTGAGATCAGGCACTAAGTTGGGTGAGGAGGCCTGGGGTGCAGACGGTGTGATGGTCAGGTGTCTACAAACTTTTGGACATATAATGTAGCATCCTTGGCAAGTTAAGCCTGTTCAAGACTCCCTACTGCCTATAATATAAATATAGCGGAGATGGCAAATTGAAATTTGAAACTATGTTTCTTCTCTTGAACTCCACTGAAACGACAATTGAATTTTGGATGTTGAACTCAAGTTTCTAAGCTCAGTCACACAATCACTCATCTTAATCCTGTTCAGGGTCGCGGGGGGAAGCTAGAGCCAATTGGGTGAGTGGCGGGGTACACCCTGGGCACGTTCCCAATCCACTACAGGGCCGACACACAGAGATAGATAACCATTCACACTCACATTCACACCTATGGGCAAGTTAGAGTAGCCAATTAGCCTAATCCTTAGCCCTGTCTTTGGATTGTGGGAGGAAACCAGAGTACTCAGAGGAAACCCATGCAAACTACACATAGAAAGGGACCCAGGTCGACCCTAGGGATCGAACCCAGGATTCTTGATGTGAGGTGACAATACTAACCACCACACCACCGTGCCACACGTTTAGAAGTTAAAAAAACAAAACAAAAAAACCCTTACAGTAAAAACTTACAGAAATCCAGTGACGCCAAGGAAATACTGGGAAATACAGAAAACTTGCTGTTGTTGGAAAGTGATCCAGTGTGAACTTAAAATGGAAATTGATACAACTGAAGTTATATAAACTTAACATTGAGAGTTGAAAGGGGACTTGTGTGTTTACTTGACAAGATAAAAGTGTTTTCATAAATGTATAATGGAGCTTTTGTTTGAACACCATATCAACCTGATAAACAAATGATCCTTCGTCAAATAAATTGATAAACCTTGAGTTTGAGTTAAAACAAAGGTTATCTTTAAGTTTAGTTTACTCATGTTTTCAAGGCAGCAGGTGAACTTCTGTTTCCAAGTTTAACCAACTTTTCCCTTCTGGGTTAAAATGACACTCATACCTGTACATCCTCTTCCTGGCCAGGCGGCATCTGCACGGCTGATTCAGTAGAGTCGTTAGACTAAGATAAGAATAAATTTGATCACCTGCACTTTTTTAAACACCTACAGAATATGAAAAGGTTAGTGAAGAACTCATTTGGGCATTATCCACAGCTTTTATATATAGTAAGTATACTGTGATTTTGTGATTACTGCTACACTGTGACTTTAGGTACGTCTTCCTGTAGGCAGGTATTCTGGAAACTAAGTGTAAGCATTAAAGCAAGGTTTCCAAAAAAAATTTAAATAAAGTAAAAATAACAATAACAACAGATAGAATAGCACATCATACAGTTTCTTTTACTGCAACAGCACATAGTGTACAGATAGTATACAGTTAACAAAAGAGAAAAACAAAATGTACAAAAGAGTCAAAATTATTCCTTAAACTAAGTTAGAAGCACAAAATTTCACTTTATATCTGTAAAAGAAGAGCCACATTAACAGGGCACAAAAACAGGCTCAAACACAAAAACAGACTTACAGTAAACAGCAAGTCAGTCGCATTTATACAACCATCTTCTTCTGAGGTTGAAAATGTAAAACGATCCACACATTCTTATTACACAATTAAACTGTCTCTTTCAAGTACATCCTCGATCCCTATGTGCCGTCCTCAACTGCTCTTCAGCGCATCCACTTACAACGTTAATGTTAAACAAAGTACCCAATGGATGCTGGCAAATGGGGTTCAGTGAGGCAGTGATATACTGCTGAAGGTGACATCTGGGGTTTTTTGTTTTGTTCAGAACTGATCTGAAGATGCTTCCTTGAGTGTCTTGAATGCAAACTCAGACAAATTCCACAGCTACACTCATGATAGAAGGCACTGAAACTTGGATTGTATACACACTGTGCTCTTGTGTGTGTGCATGCTGCATACCAAGCTTTATACCTGTACACACGTTCCTTTAGTCGGCTTCGTAAAGATTTAAATGAAGAGGTACGTAGTCTACGAGTCATGATTTTAACTTCATGACATGACGGAGAAAATCTCCATCAAGCACGTGCGAGTTTCTAAAGCTCTCTATGACCAACACTACAACAACTGTACTATGACAAAAAAGAAAACGTAAGGCGCCTTAATGTTCGCTTCAGAAACACTAAACTAAACATTTTCGGAGGGGGGGGTGAAATGAAAACGTTAGTTGGGTTAACTGGGCCTTTTAATCCGGAAATAAGGAGACGCAAACCCTCAATAAGCAGCAGTTCCCGTGTCGTTAAACTGTTTGCGACAGACAGAAGGATGCAGAGGGTTTACAACCTACTTTCTCTGCTCAGACTAATAAAGATGGGGGACAAATATTTAGATCATATGCATGATTGTGCACAGCAACCTGAAAAACCATGACATGGTCCAAACACTGAACCAAAATATTTTCATTTGCCCTTACAGGTGCATAAACAAATTAAAAAAAAAAAAAAAAAAAAAACACAGAGAGAGAGTGAGTGAGAGATGGAGGAGAGACATTGCTCCCGTCTTGTCTAGGTCCGCTCTTTGCGCTTTAACTTGGAGCTCTTCTTGACTGTGCCGTTTTTGTTGAGTAACTTGAGGACTCTGTCTTTATGGTCTAGAACTTTCATCATGGTGTCTCTTGCCTCAGTCACCTGATCCATCACTAGCTTACAGCGCTGCATGTTACCCTAGAGATAATTCACACACAGACACACAAATATAATCACATATAATAAATCCCTGTATTTATCTCGTAAATTCAAAGCGAGTCACATGCATTTAAACAATTCCCACCCACAAGTCTGCACCGTTGAGTGCGAGTTACGGACACCAGACGGACAAAGAGCGTCTCTTCTGGCACACATGAAGCTGCTGTTCATGAGCTGGGAGGAAAGCACTAACTATGGCACTGAAATAGTATCTTTCGGTGGCGATGGGGAAAGCGAGTGCATAGAGCAATATAAGCGAGTATGATCATTAAAAATGTGGTAGCAAAGGTGCTATAATAGCTTACACACATGTATCTCAGTGCTCAGAGTTAGTGTGGATGACATGGGAAGAAACCTTAAAAAGAACCAGACCCAAGAAGGAACTCATCCTCGGGGGGGGTTAATGATGTTTCACGTCTTGTACCAACCTGGATGAGCTCGTTGATGCGGTGCAGGTCATCATCACCTCCTGCTCTCTTCTTTGGGATGAGTCCTTCCTGCAGTGTGGTGAGGCGGCTGTACACATCATGCTCTAGGCTTGTCTACGGTCACACAAGGACAAATAACTAGCAAACAAATGTATACAAAGCAAACACCAAGATGACCTAGTAACATTTCTCTGTACTTTCCTCTACTATCTAACATCTACAGATTTAATATTCTACTTCACAACCACTAAAGTGCTTCTCACGATGTACAAATACTTGTACAGTGGAACCATGGACTGCGTGTATAATTCGTTGCGGAGACGTGCTTGTAATCCAAACCACTCGTATATCAAAGTGGGTTTCTCCAATAATAAGAATAATAAGAAATAATGGAAACTCGGATCATTTGTTTCACAACCCACAAATATTTATATAAAAATGACAAAATATAATACAAAATAGAAAGTAAAGCTACACAGAACGGTCATGAATTTGCCCGCGCAGAGTGTGCATACAGCACACCTGTTCTGAGCACTCCTAATAGCGGCGCATGTCAGAGAACTCGCTCCGCTAAAGACTATTTCCTGGTTTTCTTCCGCAACGCCACGGCACGTCACATGGGTGGCAACAGGTGTACCGGATTGGGACTGATGGTGGGAGCTCTAAAAACACTCACGCAAGCACGCCAAGGTCATGAGTTGCCATTTTCCGTGCTCTTGGCAAGCCTCGCTTTTCCCATGTTTGCTTTCTCCGGTTCTTACCAAGTTTCTGTTTCTTGTGACAGGGAGTCCTCATACAAACCCCAAACACGAACGTACTAGTTGGAGATCCGGGTGCTGCATTAGGCTGTATTAACTGTAAATCAAAGAACCCCTGTATTCAACCCCACCACACCTGACGAAACAACATAACCTGCACTATACCTTTAAAAAGCAGCAAGGCTGGTGTGAGGGAGAGGGGAGAGAACTTTCACTACAACTCACAGAATCACTGCAGTCTGTCAGCTCACTGGGATCTTTATCTTTTCATGTGACTTAACGAAACTATCCAATGACTGCTGCTTTTGCCTCCTTTTGAGGATTCGGCAGAAATGTGACATTGCATTGTCATTAAACAGATTCATCGCTTGCACTGCTACAGCTCTATTCGGGTGATGCTTTTCTACAAAGTTTTGCACCCTTTAACATCTCACTGACCTCATTTGAAGTGAGGGATTCCTCAGTCTTTTTCGATGCTAGTGCGGACGTTGACTATACGAGTGAGCCACAATCCCGCAGTGAGTGACAGAGAGAAGTTGTGATCACGTGAGACTCGGCAGACGAAGCTTATGCATACTACTCATATTACAAGACATTGCTTGTTAACCAAGTCAAAATATATAAAAAAATTTTTGCTCATCTTGCAAAACACTCATAGACCAAGTTGCTCGCAATCCAAGGTTCCACTGTATATCGTTTAATTCTCCACACTTCTGTTGTCCACAGGAGCGTTATGTTTTTCCGGCATTTTACTTTTACACTCTTACATTAAGGGCGTCCTCACACTAGGTGACCCGTACCACACCCCAGCACATTTGACCCCCAAAGTCTGGTTCGTTTGACTAGTGTGAGCGCTGCAAAGAGGTGACCCAGGAGCGGTTCATTTGAGCTTGTGCCCCGCATGATTACTAACCACGCCCAAGCACGCAACTTGAACACTATCAAGTGCACTTTTCAATTCACTGGAGAATATTAGGGCTAATAACTGGTCTGGTTCTCACCTCATTGCTGAACATGGATTGTAGCCGAAGAGTAAAGCTGCTGCTCCTGTAATGTCAGCTGCTTCTGTAAAAATCGTCTTATGCGTGCGGGACAATTTACAGAAAAATCATTGTGTTGCATAATTGATCAATTTGTATGGCTTGTGAAAGGACTGCGTGTCATGCCTCCAAATAATCCACAATGTAAAAATAGTTACCATCATTCTAAGTAAGAGTGATTTTCTTCAACACAAGAAGTTGCACTGTGATGACACAAGTGCCCTGAGGAGCGGAACAGAAGAGCAGTGTAGTGTAGTGTAGCACATGCCAGCAGGAGAGCGGGGTGGAGGGACCATCGCTCTCAGATATGGTACAGGGATATCAAACCTAGTGTGTGTACACCCCAATTGCTCCTGAAGGTTATACAGAGCCTCTCTATTGTACTTTTTCACGTAGATTAAATCGTGACCACATTAACGCAACGGTTTCATAATCATTTCTCTGTTCGGGAAAACCCGCTACACTCCGGGGCTTTGACTGAAATTTGTTGCACCTGCCTGTAACATACTTCTCAAATTTGAAACCATGAATGCGTTTCAGTAAAATCATATGGAATTCTTTTTTCCTTTTACTTCTGCCTAGGCCGTCTTTCTGTATGGTAGTTGGTCTAAAGATGCCTCAAAGCATTAACTGTGCCATGTTTAAAGGTGACTCACCAGTTGCTTAAGCTGAGCAGCACACAAGTGCACCTTCCAGCCCTGGGCACGGCACGCAACCCCCCTCTGATTGGCTACGTCTTGGAGAGAACTCTTTTTCTCCTCTGCAAAAGGTAGCAAGAAACAGGTCATACAAATACCAAAGCAGCATATGAAGCAAGTATTCAAGTATGCATAGATAGATAGACAAATAGACAGTATATGAAGCTGTGTCATGTTTTTGGAAAAGATGTAGCTCGTAGTAAAACGGGTTTGCAGACAGGACAGGAAACTAGAAAAGGGAGCATCTGAGAATTAGTCACTAGCAACAGTCAACATGAATTCTGGGATTTGTTTTAGGTGTTTTATAAATTGTATAACACAGTGGATCCTCCACAAACGTAATTCGTTTCGAGACTCTGTTCGTGACCTGAATCAATTTTCCCCACTGAAATTAATGTAAATACAATTAATGTGTTTCAGCCCTCAAAACATGTTTTTAAAGAGTATTATGGGTTTTTATGTGTGGCATAAACAGATTATTTTAATGCACGTTACCTCTGTGGTGGATACGTAGTTGCTGGCGTAGGTGGACGGTGGAGAAGGGATATGGTGGCGGTTCTCATGTGTTACGATTATTTCTTTCTTTAATTCTTTCTATTTTTCATGCTTCTTACTGTCACTACCATTTCCACTTTTCACTTTCTTGGGCCCCATAATGAAGGCTTATAGGGCAAAAATGCAGAGAAACACAACGAAAAAAAGCATTGAACAAGTTCACACCACGAGTGCTTTTCCAGAACTGAATGCTAGTGTCGCAAAGCGTGGGTTGGCTTCTTGTACGTCAGTCGGTACAAAATCTGCTCAGGAATTTAGTTTGTATGTCAATTTGCTTGCAATCCGATGCGTTCGCAAGCCGAGGGTCCACTGTATTATAGTGTGACGCCATGACAAAATATGACCTATATAAAAACGTAGAGCTTTTTAACAGGACAAGTGACATTTTGTGACCAGAACATGATGTCCAAACCCCTCACTTCAACAGAAAGCACAATACAGTAGTGTGTCTTCACTGTCATGGTACACTGTAGCCGTCAGTCACGTCCATAAAGCACGTGGGCATGGCAGAGTCAAACCCTCAGCATCGGTGCTACATTTCACATGATCACTAGACTGTGTTAGATACTTCTTTATGCTCTGTAAAGCTGCTTTGTGACGGTCATTGTTAAAGAGCTACAGAAATATTTCTTTGTGTGGCAGTCTGGGAAAATCTGTTGGATGCCAGCGCAGATGAACTCTGGCAAAGAGAGTTTGCAAAATCAGGCTATTCACTTCTATTCTATAAAAACAACTATATTATACCAAAATATGGAAATGCACCCATCACACTTGCCAAGGCTTTCTATTTCACACAAACACACAATATATGCTTTGACCCTATTGTATCTGATTTTGTCTTACACTGTACAACCACTCTAGTCTTGTCATCTGACCACTGCTCACACTGTACCACTTGAACTCTTGACACGGCAGTGAAAAAAACCCGTCACAGAGGTGCTCACACTGTACGATTACTCATGATTCATGAATGTTGAAAATCAAAAGCTACTGAGGCCACTCGTCACCTCAGTCTGAAAACGCGTCAAGCTGGCAGGGCTCAGTGTATACACTTTTATGCAATGAGACTTGAAAATTAAAGAAGAGGTCAAGTAACATGGACATGGAGACTTCTTGCTACTGTTCAGTTAGCAGCAGTGTCATTACATGGGAGTTTTTGTGATCATTTTCCCCCCCAAAATTGTTGGTGACAGCAAACTTGTATAAATCTCACAAGTATAGGCTTAGTTTTACCAAGAGAGCAATACACAGGCAGCAGCACTGCAACCAACCTTTAACACGGATGTCGCTGTATCTCTGGAAGTGATGGTATGCAGCTTTCCATGGGTTTCTGTAATGACGCAGGAGCGTGATTGGGGGTCTGGGGCGCACAGGCACATACCGTACTCCCTCTTCATCTGGAGGACACATTAAACAAAACGTCAGAATCTCTATCTCTACATGTGATAATTGTGTACAAGTCTAACAGATCAAATTAAAAAAAAGAAAGAAAGAAAAAACAACCAATGGTAAAATCTCAAGTACTCTTCACTCTTCTAGACAAATAAATCAGTTAAACAGGCAGACTAGGTCGAGTTCTAGGGAATTTTGGGTGTAGGAAGCTTTTGGGAATTCATCTAGGTGAATGATGAAAAAACCTATGTATGCCTTTATATGAGTACTTTGTGACCTTTGGTCCAGGGGAAGCCACTCACCCACATATTCCCTGGGCGGCGACTCTGGTCTCTCTGCTTTGCTCCCTGGAGTTCTGCTGCTGGCCCTCTCTTCGTCTGTGCTGTTGGTCTCCATCATCTCGCCCTCCTCATTGGAGATAACATGCTGCTGTTTGCGTGGTTTCTTGCGTGGGGAGGCGCCAGGCAGAAGATCTCCAGGCTGAGACGGCACTGTGAGGCCTGAGGCCTGGGAGGAGAAGGCGGAGGATGGGGCTGTCGATGAGGGGATGGTAAGAGCTGAAAGATGACATTAACATACTGATTTAATAAAACGCATGTTTTTTCCCCTTTCTGTTTTAATGATGTTATTGATTCAATTTACTGGTCATGAACAGTTACGACAACACTATATTTGCATAAGGTTTTCAGTAACTTAACTACACTGTGCCTATAAATATAAATTTACTGTACCTATAAACAACATTACACAGATATGAAACTGGTTAAAAAAGGGGGAGGAAAATTTCAATCTAGATTTCTAATCGCTTTATGTTGTCTTTGACAGATTCTCTGACACTTTATGACCAGCAATTAACAAATTTTTAATACTATTAGAATGAGAAAACATGAGAAATTAGTTGCATATTTAAATACTACTCCAGGCAGAAAGGTAAGTCTATTGACCTGGCTGTGACGTGTCCATAGACTCCGCCTCCTGCTTGACTTTGATCTCCGGAAGGGCGGAGCTAAGCGCTGCTGTGCTACTGGCTGCTGGTTGAGTAGGGGAGGAGACGGCATTAGCCATAGAGGCAGGGACAGGAGGAGTTACGGCCATGGCTGCAGGGAGGGCAGAGAGTACTGCTGCAGGCTGAGAGGGAGGCGGGGGAATGGGTGGGGCCAGAAGAGCAGGAATGGCCTGTGATAGGTGCTGGGCTGGAGCTGAGAGGGGCTGTTGTTCTCCACCATGAGTGGGCAGGGCCTCCACAGTGGCCATCACCGGAGGAGTCATGGCGACATGAATGTCAGATTTGGGCTTCACTCTAAATCACAGAAAGATAAAAACTGTATTAAATGTCAACATTTAATTCTAATCACATGTACGGCCAGTCAAGGGCTCCAAGAGCCTCACATACATGGAAATCAAGACATTTGGGAACACTAATTAGACCGGTGTCCTTTCATATATTAATCTAGATGAAGGAGGGTCAGCCCGGGCTTACCCCGCTGGTCGTGGGGATCCAGCCAGTCGCACACCGCTATCCACTCTTGTAGAACTAGGCTCGCTCGGCTGCGCTGGGATCAAAGTTTTACGCACAGCCCTGGAAATACACCCCAAAAACACAAAACTGACACTACATCCCAAAAACACATCCCAAATCTTTATGGTTACAGGTGGAACTTTGGTTCACTGGTACCATAAGATGTCTCACCACGGGATGCGCCCTGCTACATATCGCTTTTACATATCCCACAGTGAACTACACCGTAAGAGAACAGAATGCAGTAAACCATCACAAAAACACCCAATATTTGTCCAGTGATGGTTCAGGTCATTGTATTTAAGTGATAGGAAACTTAAATACAAAATGGAAAACAAGTGATACCCAACATCCAGAGAAAATATGACAAAAACCTTTTTCAAAAAAACAGTTGAATCCATTACTCAAACGGATCGGAGTTTAATCATCAGTGTGGCCTAACTTTCTACTGAACATGTATGGAAATCTGGGAAGCTTCATAAGGACATTAGAAGATTTTGCAAAGCACATTGTGTGCCCATAATCAGCAATGCAATTCTGACTCAGCACTAAGCCAGCTCAGGCGTTCAGCTATTTACGAATGTCTAATACTTGCTTAAAAATGCATCTGGTTTCAAATAGAGTGCAAGTGATAACGTACTGGTCGTATTTCTGCTCTTTCGGATTTCGGCACAGCCCACTTACCCTTCATTCACAGGTTTCTTGCGGAGGATGCTGGGTCTGGGGGAAGACACTAGTGTGGGTGCACCAGTGCTCGTCCCCTGGGGGTGTGTCTGAACAACAGTGGTGACAGGTTGCGTAGCGCTGAATGTACTGCCAATTGGGTTGGTCACAAACGCAGTGCTCTCAGCCAGAACGACACCTGCTGAGCGACATGAACACCAATTTACTTCAACAGTTTAAAACCACAGCTTCTGAAAATTCAGGGGAAAAAATGGGTTACTTATTATTACCTGAGGGTTTTGCCTCTGGCTGTGGCTGTTGTGTGGCGACTGGTGCTTGCTGAATGCCCTGTGTACTGATTGGTGCAGTGGCATGTAGGCCCTGTACTCCGACTGGTGCAGGTTGAATGCCCTGGGCGGTCATGGAAGCTGGTTGGATATTCTGAGTACTGATCTGAGCTGACTGCAGGCCGATGCGATCCACAGCCATCAGCTGCATGGGGTTTAAATGCACAGTGGTGGCTACACCCACACCAGCCTGAGCAGGAATCGCAGCGCTCGGAGCCTGCGCCGTAACTGGACAAAAGGTTCAATAAATAAATTAAGAAATACAAACAGGATAGCTTTTTTTTGCAGTCTCTAGATCTCTAATTGTGTAAAGCATGTTTTCCAAAACAGAGCATGAACAGTACATAAAAATAGAGCAAGTGGAAATAGCTACTCTACATAATACTGCCTCATGTGACAGCAACTGAGGCGTAAATATAGTCTCATATTGCAAACAAGCTGTGGCCTGAGCTTGTGTGTTTACCTGGATAGGGTCGGATGGTGGAAACAGAGCTAGTGATCGGTGTATACGTATGTGTGAGTGGATAGGCGTACGGTTGGTTTGTGGGTAAAAAGTACTGGAACTGGACAGGCACAGTGGGTCTACAAAGAGAGAGACAGACAGCCAGATCAGCATGTGTATAAAACAGGTTGTGTGGGAGACCATTTCTTATGTATAATTCTTCAAATACCAAATGAATTAATGTGCACTTGATCTTATAAACAATTTTTATGTTAAGGATCAAAGGTCACCTGTTGTCACTGCGGGCCTCCATAGTGACAGGGTTTGGGGATGAGCGGTGGCCAGAGATGGGGATCAGGTTGGTTCTCTCCCCGGAATATTCAGGTTGGATCCGAGGGGAAGTGTGGGCGATCGGCTGTGGAACCACTTTAGCTGCACCAAAACACAGGTCATGAGCAGATCTAGCAAAGTTTTCCGACATGGGGCATTTGAACGCTTCACTGTTTTGAACGTTATCTGCATTCCAGAGAGCTGACCTCACATCATTTCCTGTCTGGATTTATTTTTTATTTATTTTAAAAAGCCAGAAACAAGCAGGATCAAGACATAACAGACCTTAGAACCAAACAAAGTGGAACCTGCCGCTGATACGATGCTCAAAAATAAATAAAATAAACAAACCGTAATGAAGTTGATAAGCTGATATGTGCCCAGTGCTTACCAACAGGAATGGCGGAGCTGGTTACAGCAGTGGCATGGGAAGAGTGGGAAGCCATCGTCATGGTGACTATTGTACTGCTGCTCATCTGGGTATGAGGTGCAGAACCTTTGGAACAAAAGGATGGATTCAGAGTCACTTTCTCACAGACACACACAGACGTATGGTGGATGATGTGTGTGTGCTTGTTTGTTGGTAAATGGACGAAAAGAAAATCTGATCTCTGTACCTGTTGTAGTAGTTGATGGGACAGTATTGGTAGCCAAGATGGGGGCAACAGTTGCCGCAGCAACAGGAGTCACAGTGCTGAAAATAGGCTTCTAGAAACAATAATGTACTCACATTAGAGTCCTTATAATAATAATAATAATAATAAAAATAATAATAATAATAATAAACAGTTAACAGTTTTTAGCCAGAAACCTCTTATGTACATGCATTTTCAAACAAACAATTTTATACTGCTTTTTTTCATTTAGATTTTGAGAGATTCTACATTCTATATTCTGCATTATATCCATTGATCACATACTGCGTTTAATTTCAAACATGGCTGGTTATGATCATGTCAACTGTTCTGGCTGTAAAGGAGTCTCACCTGGGTCATGGTGTGTGCAGGTTGGGCTTTTTGAGCTCCCATGGCTGGATGGGAAGGCAGTGTGATGCGTGTGGCCGTGTCTCTTGGTGTTGGAGGCCTCTGGATACTGATGGTGGCAGGAGGAGGGTGGATTGTAAGCCCTGCACGCCTGAATAAACAACAGAATTTCACTACAATGTTACGGCCATACAGCAATTCAGCTTAAATTCCCTAACGCATATAGCTGTGAAGAGCTGAACAGGATTAGACAGTCAATAAACTAACCCGTGCACTATCTCTGCAGTGTGTGTAACTGGAGGGCTGATAACTGGAGACTGGGTTCTGGCTGTTGAAATGGGGGCAACCACAGTGGGTAGCACGGCGGTGGAGGTGGTGGCAGCAGGTCGAGACTGTGAAAAAAATGTGCAGGTGAAAATGATGTGAAACCGTAAGAAAACATAAGGAGAAAGCAGGAACACAATTGATTAAAAAAAAAGGGGGAGGAATAAAAGCTAATATTTAATAGGAGAAAAGAAGTATACTGATACAGCACTGAGCTGGATATTGGAGCACGATATGTACCGGTATGGACTGATGGATGATGTGCTGGACAGCTGCAGGTTGGCCCGGTGCTGCATTTGCCCCACACGCAGGTCTCAGTACAGTAGGGCCTTTAGTGCTTGACATCACAGCTGCAGCAGCTGCACCTGAAAATACAGATTTACCGCAGTCACACTTGCGCTGCAGCACCTTCAACTTCCTGCAAAATGATTTACCTTTAAAACATGACAAAACATGCCTTCAAGTGACTCTAAAGATGACTAACATTCAGTCACTTCCAACTTACCGATAATAAATGACATTATGGTAATAAACATATGGGTCCGTTAAGAAAAATTTGTCCATTAAGAAGATAAATAAATATGCCAATAAAAAAATGTCCAGGAATTTTTTTTTATTTAAACAGTGTCTCGGTCAATAAAATTATTTTACCTACAAGCTACTTAAAAATTAGAACATTTTTCACTCTCGGAGCTTTGTTATTTGTATCAGTGCTGGTAAAAGGCAGGGGATAGCTCAGGGGGTGAAGACGTTGGCCTACTGAGTTGGGAGTTCAAATCCAAGCACCGCCAAGCTGCCACTGCTGGGCCCTTGAGCAAGCCTCCTAACCCGCAAATGCTCAGTTGTATAAATGAGATAAATGTAAGTCGCTCTGGATAAGAGCATCTGCCAAATTACTAATGTAATGTAAAAGGAATCAGATTACTAAGCAACTCATTTAGACCTTGGTTTCAGACCCAGAGCTCCACACTTGATCAAATTATTGTAAAAAAATAAAAATAAAAAATGTCAGCCAACCCCCCCGCTATCATATTCTGCGCATGTACACATTGCTATACAACAGTACACTTGGGATGTAACTATATCTGAGCTGACCTCTGGGCAGGTGGGAGGTGAATGTGTGAGGAGGGGCAGTAGGAGAGCTGATCTGCAGTGCAGGTGTGCTGCCCCTGATGATCTGCAGGTTGGTTGCCATAAGGTGGTGCAGATTACTCTGTCCCTGCAAGAAAGCAAAATAAGAGCATTCTCCATCATGTCCACATTCGGAACAGGCAGAAAATAAATAGAAATCTCCCCAAGCTGAACAAACCCGAGTGTATCAGGCCTACCTGCTGACCACTGATGGTTGCGACGGGGATGGAGGCTGGAGCCATACTGCTTTCCAGGGTAACAGTGATATGACCAGGTACCTTTGCTGAGCCAGGAAGATGCCCTTGACTAGCAGCTGGAGCTGGAGCAATAAGTCGACTGGGCATAGCAGCCTTCAGGCCAGCCTGTAGGGGGGAAGAAAAACAAAACAAAAACAAAAAAATATCTATTACAGTTTTTCCAATACAACTGCTTGATTTACTATTATTATTCACAAAAAAGCTTTTAATCGTACTGCATGAATAATACAAATGTTCTAAGATAATATACAAAAGAGATTCTTTCTTCCTTCTTTCTTCTCCACATAGGTACTGACATACAAAGCCTAACATCTCAAAGAACAGGCTGTTAAACATGAGCTACTGGTACCTTGATTGCGCCCTCGGTGAAGGGAGGCTGATGAGCTGGTGGTGCAGCTACAGTGACCGTGGGATTCGGCTGGATAGACACGTGCTGTGCCAAAGCCGGAGTCTGGCTCAAAGTCTGTACTTGAGGATACGGCCTAACCACCACCGTCTCCTGCTTATCGTCACGGAACTGCAAAGCCGCGCCAGCCGCGCTGCCACTAGGGAGAGAGTCCTGAGGGTGCTCTGCCTCTCTGCTGCCTTCTTCTCCACCTCCAGGATGACAGTGCACAGTTTAATAAAGTCAAAACTGCTATTCCAGCCAATATGCATCTAAATAATGTGAGGAAGCAGCAACACCTGGTAGCTACGGTGCAACATAGGAAACAATACAGGGCTGCGTGCAGAACGGCATATAGTGCCAAGAGCCATTAAATAATATAGGTTTTACAAATGAATTTAATAATTACATTTTTAGCTTTGTATTGACCTGTAATCGTATACTGGCCAAGCCAGATTTTAAATTCCTTTCAGCAAAAATATTTTTATATTTTATGTTCCTTCAACGCATAGGTTAAATCCTAAAAGACACTATATACATATATATTCATTACACAAGGTGTAACATTAAAGAATGCATGGCACTTCAGATGAGCCACAGAAAAAGATTAAATCATTTGGGCACTGCTGTTTGCATGTTTTATTGTGAAAAGTGATCTATAATTTGGGGGGGGGGAATGCAACAAGCATGTTTTATTCCCACATTAAGCAACATGTCCAGGAAAAGTTTGTTTCAAAAGACTAACGGTAGGACTAACGCAGATGCAGCACGCAGGTTAATGTGCAAGAGAGCAGACCAAGTGTGTAAATTACATGTAACTAAACCATTCACCTGCAGCAAATCAAAACATTTAAAACTATAGCGAAAATAAACCGGTGATGAGCATCTACCTGCTTGGCCTCCTGGAACGAGGGTGCTGTTGCCAGCGGGTGCAGTGCCTTGTCCCACTCCTGCAGGAGGCAAGGGCGCCCGGGGAAACTGCTGAGAACTCATTTTACCTCAACAACCTACAAGCACAGAAGATCTTCAAATTACAAACGATCCCAACATCAGAGCTCTCTATAGGTCCGAAAGCACACCGTATTCATTATAAAGTGCACCAGGAAGTCCAACTCAGAAGATCTAGCACACAAATTAAACCCTACAATGCACTGCAATAGGTTACTCTTCAGAGAACTGCATACATACATACATACATAAATAAATAAAACACCCTGTCTGGGTAAATGTGTAATTAACCGACTGCACTAAGCTCCACCAGCATGGTCTGTCCTGGATCACATGACACCTGGGTAAGGAGAGTAAACTAATTCTGCGGAGTTACTAGAGTATGGCTCGCTTATCGGTGGAAACAGCAACAATGTACAGGATTACGGGCAATTTGCTAAACTAAACTGAGTCATTTGTGTTTTTTTCTGTACACATGCATAGACTGAGCTGTCAGTTAACACAACACACATTCACTGTATTCAATGTGTCAGAGAATCAAATCAGAAAAAAGACTGAATGGGTGTTCGGATACCCATTATGGGACTGGTACGTTCTTGATTTCTGTCCCAGCGAGAGAGCCTAACACCTGTTACTCCATTCACTGTTGCCAACTTACACACCTTGCTGCTACATTTGGTGATTTCTGTTAAACACCTTTAGCAACAACAAAAAAAGAGAGTCTAGCAAACAAATTAAGTCAAAATCCAGTGCACAGGTTCCTAACTGTCCAGTCCAGCTGATCATTGTTGTCGATGACTCCCCTCTTCAGTCTTTGTTTTAAGTAAATAACAGTGAGTAACATGTTACATTACAGTCATTTGGCAGACGCTCTTATCCAGAGCGACTTACATTTATCTTATTTATACAACTGAGCAGTTGC
>JAQLOM010000035.1:8088901-8106200 GCA_030068315.1 Chrysichthys thysi
CTTCTACTAAGTACTGAGCAAAGGGTCTGAATACTTACGTCCATGTGATATTTCAGTTTTTCTTTTTTAATAAATTTACAAAACATTGTATAATTCGGTGTTTATGCTGTCATTATGGGGTACTGAGTGTAGAGTCATGAGGAAAAAAATGAATTTGATTGATTTTAGCAACAGGCTGTATGATTACAAACGGTGAAAAATTGAAAGGGGTCTGAATATTTTCTGAATGCACTGTAGTGTATATAAACATAGATTTACAAGCTTTATAAATGTTTAAACTTTATGTAGGTTATTTGTAGCACTCATGGGACATCTTCCTTGCAGAAAACCACACACTCAATGAGTTTGTTGCTAGTGTCTCATTAGGTCATTAGAAAACTACAAATTATTTTCATTGTTCAGCACTCAGGCCCAACCCCCACTAGCAGCACTGCAGTTAATGCTAATGAATCTGTACACTGCTAGTTCATGTCAACGGACCAATTTTAACAGACCTAAAAAAGCACCTTCTCTACCATCCATCAACAGGGACCAACATAGGGCAACAACTAACCAGAGGCTACAGGGTGCTGAAAAGTCTCAGTACAGCAGTGCCACTGCCATGCTTATGACCTTGTGTGGTATTGGTACAAGGGTATAAAGCACAGCAGGTCTGTTTTTTTAACACCTCTATGTCAGTAGCTGACCTCCGTGGTCAGAAGCTGACCATGTAAGAAGAGGGTTTCTAACAATTTCACAGGAGATCCACAATATCGGTGTGTCTAAAAAAATAGCTAGGAAAGTTACACAGCGTATAATACCCCGCCACACTTTTGTGCCTAGTAAACTTGTATCAGAGCCTCACATGCTACTATGCTAGTCACATTATCTGGTCATTAGTGCTCCTTTTCAATAAATAGATAAGCTCCAGACAAGTAAAGTGCACCTGTATAGTAGGTGTACATGATAAAATAGCCAAGAAGAGTAATTTACATTAGGTATTAGTTTTAAAAAGGTTTACTAACTGGCAGAAGATTTGGCCTAAAAATACAGCATTTTGCTAGCTGTGACTAATGCTAATAGGAGGGTGTTTCCTACAGCAACACACAGTTTCTGGGTGAAGGATGCGTATATAAACCACTGTAATCATACACCTGGTTTTGCGGTTCTGTGTCTCATTTCTTTACCAATACATGGCGGCATGACTCACGAGCTGGCTCGGCTGTATGCTGCTAAAATGTGAGACTCAGCTTCACATCACCCTAGACGTAACAGCTCAGGCAGGAAAGCTTGTAGAACGTTGACACTGGCAATTCCTTACTCCTTTTTTTTTTCTTTTCTTTTTTTGAAGAATCTCTCCGTGTGGTGGAACAGTTTGACTCAGGGATGCCACGCCATACCACTGGGATGTGTAGCTTGGGAACAAATGAAATTTATTTCAAGGGTTACATGACGCACAAGGATTTTCAGATTTTCCAAGAACAAGCGCAAAAAAAATACAGAAAAAAAGGATTTTGGCAGTTTGGTTCACAAGGCAGTATTTGTTTGTGTATTAAAATTAGAAGTAGAAGGCAATAAGATTTAATGTGTGTCTGACAGATAGATAGATAAATACATAGACAGACAAGAGATACAGACAACTGGTTGAGGCCAAATGACAGAGGAGGGGGGATTTTTTTAGCAGAAGCAGGAAGAGGAGGAGGGGGCAGATGCATTCCATGCACAGACCAAGCAGGAAGTTTTGGAATCTCCATGGCAATCAAAGCAAAACACAGGACTTAACTGAGTTATTTTGCCAAATATTTCTGGCAAAAATCTTGGACAAAATGCATGTGCAAAGGTCAGTGTCTCAAGGCACGACTTGTTTCAGTGTATTTTGGATTACTGGTGCGATTGTGGTGAAACAATATGATAAAATTCATTCATATAGATTTTTGCTGACTTAAATATAGAACGTGTAACATGTGACTATTTTTATTACCAGATTCTGTCTGAAGCATTGAGTGCTCAGTTTAACCTCCTTTTAAACAGAGCTCTGTTTGTGAGAGATGGCGGTTTCTCTTAAATTAATGTAGTTCCACCTCTGTGATTTGCTTTTCCCTGGAAAACTACAGGCATTTTTGCTGTGAATGAGGTCCATGGTCATTTTGCAAACATTTAAAGGAAAAAAAATCTTTTTAAAAGTGTCAGAAATTAGGTTCCCCATAGCAAAGGATCAAAGGACCAAGTTGGCGCACATCTCACCTAGAATGCAGAAAGAAGACACAGAAGATTCAAATGCAATGGTTATCAGAGTTCTTTAATACAACAGACAATAACTGAGCTCAAAGCGAGAAGGTGACCTTGAAGCACGTCGAGACCACCTTGTGCTTCTCAGTGAGGACAAAGTGAGACATTCCTCAACAGGCTTTGCTTCAGTCTCCCCTTCCTGAGCTGAGTAAAGTCACACCCTTGTGTCACAAATAAACCCGCCATCCAAGAAACCTGCAAAACATTTAAGGAATGCCACACTGCATCTATCAATAGAAAACTAACAGCAGAGTTCGGATTTAACTTAGATTTCGTGTGAAAATCAAGACGTACGTCGGACTCTTCTGAATAATCCTCGGGGAAGCATCTTACTCATAAAACATGTAAGGCCGCAAACATGAAGAACCGTACGCTCTTTACATGTCTCAAAATCAACCGTTCAGACACATATAAACGAAGCTGCCTTGTGATTCAACTGTCTGAAGTCCTGAGGTGACTATTTCAGAAATGTGCCGAATGCTTAGAGTGGGGAGTTCTTGAGAGATTAACACTACAGAGAGAAGCCAAAAAGGGAGGAAAGGTGAAACCATTCCAGACATATTGTCATCATTAATCACTGGAGTGGTTTTAACCATCATAAAAAACACATGAAGTAGTTCTCTCCCAGTGCTGCCTGAGGGAGCAGCTACAAGCACTAAAATGTAATAAAACAGACCTTAATACTGTGGGCTCACTTGGTTACTAACCTCATTTCTCCACGTTTTGCAGTGGAATGTTCGAAACGTTCTGCCGTATCATGATGAGACTGAATCCCAGACATGCGTGTCACTCAGTTAAAGAACACTTTTCATTGTGTTTTACCAAATGCTTTGTTTTCAACACTACTATACTCGGTGTGAGAGTGCTTAATGCTTTTCCAGTACAAACTGAGCTGTCTTGTAGTGGGCTAGTTAAAGGAAAAGTCCACCCACATGTAACATGTGAAATAGGTCTGTTTTGAAATGTTTATAATGTACTTAGCAATTCAGGTGCTACATTTTCATTATTATAAGTTAGTGGATGGGCACTGCACTAACATTACGAGGAGACATGGCTAGAGAGTTACAGTGGCATTTAATGGGTGAACAATATAAATATGACAGATCACAAAGAGATTTCTTTGTCAGCTCTGCCTGTGTTTTTAATTTAATTGACAAACTGGCTATCTATTTTTATCCATTCATCCACCTATTACAGTATCTGTACTACTTATCCATCAGGGTCATAGTGGAAGCTGGATCCCAGCTGACACTGGGCAAGAGGCAGGGTACATCCTGGGCAGGTCACCAATCTATCACAGGGCCAACACACACACAGCCATTCACAGTCACATTCAAACCTAAGGGCAATTTAGAGTTGACAGTTGACCTAATTTGTATGTCTGTAGGCTGGGAGAGGAAACCAAAGTACCCAGAGGAAACCCACACAGGCACAAGGAGAACATGTAAAATATTGTTTTGAAACTCACTCTCACACTCACTCATCTTCTGTTTAATCCTGTTCAGCTGAAGCTAGTCCCAGCTGACTTCGGGCGAGAGGCGGGGTACATCCTGGGGAGGTTGCCAGTCCACCAGAGGGCCAACACACAGAGACAGACAACCATTCACTCACATTCACACCTACGGACAATTTAGAGTAGCCAGTTAGCCTAATCCCCTCTGTACATGTCTTTGGACTGTGGGAGGAAACCAGAGTACCCGAAGGAAACCCACACGAACACAGGGAGAACATGCAAACTCCACACAGAAAAGCGCCCAGGTCGACCCCAAGGATTGAACCCAGGACCTTCTTGCTGTGAGACGAGAGTGCTAACCCTAGCTGAGCATTCATCTTAAGTATTGTTATTAATACATTTTAAAGTCCAGAAGCTGAACAGTTCATATTCATGTTCTATTTGTGAACATTTTCACAAGAAGGCAAGCATTTTCTTTGTTTCATGCAAACTCTACAAAAATGTCAAGTCCCTTCAGCATCATGGCAGCCTCTTTGCGTGAACATTCTTGGTAAAGAAGAGCAGCATGATGACTACAGGGACATGATTGTGAAGCTGGAGTGATGGACATATTTGCCACACAGGTTTGCCCACTAGCATTTAAGCAGGTGGCAGAATTGTTTTCCCATAGTGAGGCTGCTTTCTTCTGTGTGCAATGAAAGATACCATTCATGCCGATGAAGGGACTCAGATTAGAGAAGTTTGTACAGACTTGCACTGGTAAAAAAAAAAATAAAAAATATGTCAGAGGGTCAGAGCACAACAACCCTCCTACTTCCCCTGAGAACAATCTAAGCAAATAATAATTAAAAAAAAGATCCAGGAAGAAAAAAGCGAACCAGGCAGCACAAAGCTTTTTGAAAATATATATTAAAGTTTTATTCAATTAATGAAATGTTAATGGCATACAAAAAAAATCCCATAACAGAAGTTCACAGCAACATCTAAGTATGGGCCAACCAGTTTGAGCAAGGTGCCTACACTTGACCTTACTAGTTCTAATATACTTTTTATTATATAACTTATTTGTAATGCAAATCTTTGGCATTATGTTCATGTCACTGGATACTATAAAGGCATAATAATATACAAAATATATTAACATTTTTTTCTTTTCCAAACAGCCCTTTCTGTAAACAGTCCAAATAGCGAGTAAAACATTACGACTCCCACTACAAATCATTGGCCAGCAAATAATTTGTGTTGGAGACAGGGTAAGGGAGAAAAGGAGCGTTCAGTGACCGTAAAGGACATGGTACAATACTGATTACTCACATTTCCAGTCTAGAGTGAGAATGGCTTTCCACATAGGATAAATATGTGTCTACCCTTATTTTTTACCATCAAATCCCACACAGGCTTACTAGTCTTACTAGAGAAAGTCACATCACTCGTTCACGCATGCAGCCACTTTGACCATAGAAATGCAAGTTAAGACAGTAACAATTTTATAATACCATATCATATCAACTACCATTTTAGCTGCATTCCATGTATATATATGGTTTGTTATTATTAGTACTATAACAACCAAGATGATGAAACATGGTCAAATATGAAGATGCTAATGTATGTAACCATAATAGGATTTAAGTGTTCATGGTAGAACCAGCTACCGTAGCACTGAGGAAATAAATAGACCCAGAAAGAGAATAGTAGCAGGAATGCCAGTCATTTCACACAAGCCAGAGGTCAGGCAGCAAAAGGCTTTTTTCCACCAAGCAAGAACATAGCGGCATGTGAGACTGTAGCTCCAGCTTGTCAGCAAGGGACAGAGGCATGCTGGATAGATGCTGTTAGAGGCCCAAAATGATAATCTGGCATTTTAAACATCAGCCTCCCCTCTGCGCTTCAGATGAGTGACATCTCTTAAGTGTCACTAAAAGAGACAAGTGCGTGCCCAGCGGCCCAAGTCCACAAAAGGAGGCTTCTCATTCCACTGCGTAAAACAGGGTGAGAGAAGCTCAATGCTAGCCAATTATAATAAGAACACCAACTGTAATGTTAATTTAGTCAAAGGGAGTGTCAGAGTTCAGTCAGTCGGCATTTACCCAACTATTCTGGTAAATGGTGTAACCCTAGGCCTGCTGGTTCACGCTATAATTGGCTCCCCACAAACCTTATCGTTCTTTTTTTGGGACATTTAACGGTCAGAATGACCAAAGTGACTGTGTGTTTTATCCAGGAATGCAGGATATAGTCTTACACAGAAAGCTATACTAAGATGTTTCAGAAACACAGCCCTTGGGTAATGCGTCAAGGGAAACGAGACATGACCAAACAGTTGGGCATCAAAAACAGACATTCCCAAAAAAAAAAAAAAAAAAAAAAAAATTTTAAAAAAAGAGAGAAAAGAAAAAAGCTGTCTTACTAAAGTTGTTCCTACTCACATGCAACACTCTTTAAAGAAACCTCACACATAGTTCAGCAGCAATTATCATAAATAAAAATACATGGCAAAAAGCTCACAGATATACTGTTTTATATGTTCTTATGCCATTTCACAGCAGCCTCTTGGAGTTCTGCAGAGTCCTGTACAAGTACCTCAACTTCAGAGGCGAGCCAGGAGAGATTTCCCAGCACTATCTGTTTTATCTAAAGAAAAGGGAGCTCAGCTCTCCTCTTTGCACTGGGCAAAAATCGCTCTCTCGCTCGCTCTCAGCTCCTTTCGTCCGTCACAAAGCAGTCCAGCTTCTCAAGCACCACTGAAGATGAGAAGGTCTTGCTTGGCAATTCTCACACGTCTTTCACAGATTCAGACACTGTCATGCCGAACGTCTTTCGTGTGTACATGAAGTAGAATCAGACTGGATTGAGACTGAAAGTTCCTTTCCAAATTCTTTAGATGAGAATCTCCACCAATTCACTCTCGACACTCTTATTAGTGCTGACAGGAGTTTGGGTCTGAGGCTTTTCTGTGGCAGCATCTGCAAAGAGACAGAGGTGGAAATGTACATTGCAGTCAGTTGATATACTGGACGTATTTCTCAAACGGCTTGAGTGTGTGCAGTCACTTAAACAACCCCATGTAGAGTGCACTACAGGTTACTTTTTATCCTCAAAGTGTTCAACAGGGAACACGTGCTATCTTTGTAGGCAGTTGGAGCCACTAACCAAATAACCAAATAGAACTCTTTTTCTTTTTTTTTTAATGAAAATACAGTTCTGGCTGAATTTCCCAGGAAGTAGAGTATAGCCAGGTACACACCAGAGCTGGGTGCCGCCTTGTGTTCTGAGACAACTGTTGAAATGGCAGGCTCCGTCTGCTCGTCGCATTGGGTGCTGCAGTCTCGGCTCTGGGCCTTAGCAAGTGAAAGTGGCGCAGAAGGCATCATGGGAGCTGCCGTCTGGTCATCCGAGAGGCTCTTCCCTGTCAACGCAGACAGAAAAAGGAAGCAGTTTAATTGCTGGCTCCCACACCAATGCTCCTCCACCCTTCCCTTATACACATCTGCTCCTCTGTAGACATCCCTATCTATTCTGGCAAGTCTATTCCAGAATGGGGAGATGAAAATGCATTCCGATTCACAAGACCAGGCCTATTTGAGACGCATCGACGGCAGCCTCTGCAGCATTATTTTGGATAAGCACATTCTTTCCAGGGCAACTGTCTACTGAAGAAGCTACCAGTTGTCAGGATAAAAGTACATACTATCGTTTAGGCGTTTCCAAGCCAGGCTTACAAACCTCTGACCCTCTTACCTTTGGAACATGCAGCGGTTGTGGTGGTGACGGTGTTGATGGAGGGGACAGATCGGGCTGGGCGAAGGCCTGCGAGTTCAGGGCGAGCCTGCTCCCGCCGCGAGCGCTCCTGTAGGACTTTAATCATGGCGTCCTTCTCCAGAAGCTTGGCATACAGGGCTCGGATTCTGATCAAGATACCGACAGATTTAACCGTCATGATCATGGACAAAAAGTTGTACAAGTAGCAAAGCCCTAAATATTTTTTTTCACTCAAGTGTGAATTAATGCAAAAGTACCTGTTCTCCATCTCCTGATGTCTGTGGTCAGACGACGGCAAGACTCCATTGAAGCTATTATTGGGCGAGTGCCGGGGAGAATGGTTAATGATTGTTGTATCCCTGCAACAAAGAAGTAATAAATATTACTATCATGCATAGAAGGGCAAACTATTTTCCCGTGAAGGCATTTTTTACCGTCGCTCACCTCTGGGCAGCAGCAGTTGCTGCAGCATCCATGGCAAACTGGCGCATTGTGCTCTCCTCCAGGTACTTCTGTTCCCAGCGGGTGATGTCGGCTTCCAAAGCCAGGATGCGCTCCTCTCTCTCCCTTAGCCGCTGTTGCAAAGAGGTGACATTCACACTGGACGTGGGAGTGCCGACTGCCTGCTGGCCTTGAGACTGCCACTGAAATGGAAAAGACGAAAGGTTAATTAAAAGAAAAACCAACAAACAAACAAACAAAAAAACTCCAAGCCAGTTTGTCAGGTCCAAAAGATGACTGAGGGTTTACCTGCTGCGCCCTGAGGCTCTTCAGCTCCTGCTCCAGTCGGGTGCGAAGCTTCATCTCCAGAGCCTCCCTTTTCTCACATGCAGCCTGAAGTTGGGCCAAAGCACTTTGCAGCCTTTCCACTTTCTCCACGTATGCCCTCTTCTTTCGCAGCTCTTCCTCCAGCTGTCTGTTCCGTGTCTGAGCAGACACCAATGCCTGCTCCAGCACCTCACGCCGCCGACGCCACTCCTCTCCGGAAGCTCTCAGACACTGCAACTCACGCTCGAGCTGCTCTCGTTCTCGCTGATGCTCCTCATCTAAACATACAAAAAGAAAAGAGACAGAGAATATGTAAGCTGTTTCTTTTCCATAACTGGTCCGTTTTGTTTAACGACACAACTAGAGATGTACTACAGAAGCATTTTGGGCATGTGTCCTCTTGTTGTCAACTTTGAATGGACTGCGTCACTGTGGCAGAGACACTGAGCATGGTTGTTAAAAGGGCCACAAAATGAATAGTAACACTTAAGTTCTAGGGTGTGCCTACAGCATTCCCCAGGCCTCGGCTTCATTCTAACGGATCCTTATGAGACAACCTTCCCACAGGAGCCTGGAACAAAAGACGGCTGCTTGATTTACACACGCCTGTCTGGACCGTCCTCTGATCCAGCATTCCTAAGATCTGGCAAAATTTCCAGACAAACCAAATAAACTGCAAATTAGCACACCAAATTCAGCCACCCCAATTAACACTTAACATATCTTAGCAGTGAAAGAACACAACTTCACCTCCCCTGTTATTTTTTTTGGGGCCTGAATATGTTGCAATGAAGAAGAAGAAGAAAAAAAAAAGAGCGCATTAGTTATTCAGCTCTCCCCAGTACTCAAGTCCTGATTGTATGACCCGAAATGCTGGACAGGAATGGAATGCAGACTTCCTCTTATCCACTTACTCACACAGGCATGTCTTTATATCCACTGGGACTCTGGAATGCTTTTGGTCATGTGGTAAACAAGTAAAAGGAAAAAAAAAAAGCTTCTCAAGGTCACAGGAGTATTATAGTGTGCATTGCTTCAAGATATGGGACGCTGAATCACCTCCTCTCTTGAGCTAATAGTAGATTCTGAAAGTAGATATCAGAATCTGCCATGTTGAAAAATGTCAGCACCTGCACAACTGTATTTTTATAAGTAGCCATGGTGGCCTGAAGACAAACATCTTAGTACTTCAGGGAAAGCATTTCCATTATACAACAAACTCAGGATAACTTTGAGCAGATTACTTTCCAGCTCAAGGTCCAAATTAACATTCTTGCGAAAGGGCTGTAATTCACAAAGGGTCAAATCAAACAGCTTGGCCCGAGCAGCGGGGGTGAGCGACATACCAGAACATACCAGAACCCCTTCAGAGATGCCAGTACCATCAGCAACTGAATAACTCTCTCAGTGTTGCACAATACCTGTTTACTCCATGCCAGTTTCTGCATTCTTCAACACCACTATGCCCAAACAAGGAAAGAAAACAAGCCAGGTTTTGCTTAAATCTGGACTGGGTATCTGAGGCTTCCACGGAAGGGTGATCTGGGCCTCTTCCACTAGGCGGAGGGGGGTGGGAGGCATTCCAAGAGCACAGAATAGCCCAAAATACCTGAAAATATTTCTGGAATCCAGGCCACATTTACTGATGCTGTTAATAATGGCTGGCTCTCAAGTTCTGAGAGCAGCTCTCTCAGTTGGATGAGAGCGTGTTCCCCCTTTTGCTGGGCCTCAGCTACCACAAACGAACCACAACTCAACGTGCCACTATAATTTGTCACAGGAGAGTTGGCCTTTGCGATGCTAATGGGCACGTAATCTTGGAATGTGATTTGTCAAAACAAAAGCTTTCTCAGGAATTACAGCTATCATAAACATGTGGAGGAGTGTTGCTGGAGGAATGTTAAGGTATGTACCAGTAATGACAAAAAGCCTAAACGGCTGCAGCAGCCCAGGGTTGAACAACAAATTAAAAGAACAATCATTCGAACTGAATTTTTTACATACTTTGTTCAGCCAGTTTGGCGAAAACATTCTGGCTCGGGTCTTGATCTTCCATGGCTGCTCTCTGTTTATTAGCCGTTTCCAGGCGGTCTAAAATAAGACATAGACGTAGTGCAAATTCTTACTGGGCAGAAATGGAGTGGGCAGCCAATGATACAATGTAAAACAATATGTTGTAACCATAAACAGGATTTACTGATGTATGAGAAAAATCTTTCAAACAGGACATACCTCTAAGGTCTCTGTTGAAGTCATGAAGCCTCTTGATTTCACATTCAAGCTTGTTCCTCATGGTTTTCTCAAGGGTCTCTCTCTTTGCCGATCCCCTCATAAGTGTCTCATACGCTTCGGATATCCTCTGAATCTCCTGCTCCAGCTGGGAGGAGGGAAAGAACAAAGTTTAGCCTTTAGTCAAATCTTTTTTTTTTTCACCACACTAGATCCCAGGAATTCCTCAACAGCCACCTGACTAAGATTAAATGAAGCTCTTTATGTGTTACACCTAAAGGTAATTGAGCTGAGATCAGTGAGAACGAGAGACAGGGAAGTAAGGACTCAGCGCCAATGCTCATTGTGTTTTCCTACAAGTGAATCACTCTCAGGCTCTTTCGGGACTGGGAATTGAATCAACATTCCAGAAAGAGCACTTATGGGTCCCAGGTGTTTGCACATTCATCTCTTCTGCATGACATGGCAAGTCAAAGGAACAAAGGAACAGGATGCATTAAAGAAATGCCATTCATTGTACATGTAGTGTATGCACCAAAGAGACTGATTACATGTACAGAACAGAAATGCTGCTTTGCTCTGCCTGCTTTACAAACAGGCAAAAAAAAAAAGACAGAGGCTTCCATGTGGGGTCATGCTATGGGGGTGAAAGTGAAAGAGGCCATTCAGTCTGGGAATCCACAGCTGTGAGGTTCAGCCTGTCAGCTGCAGGCTGCCCAGTATCCCCTCTGCACTCGCAGGGACACTGGGATGAGCTCAGACATCTGCTCTAACCAGCAGACAAAAGAAACCTCAGGATAGCTTAGCAAAGCCCCTCCTTTTTCGCCAGTTTATGGCCTATTGATCCGGAGGAGCAAGGTCTGCTCTATAGAATCTGCATGGTTAGGAGTCAACCCACATTCAGGAGAAGAGCAAAATGGTAGCCAGGGTAAATTCCTTTTTTTCCCCCCATCCTTTACCACAACATTCTCACATTCAGTACTGGCACTATCGTATTACCGGAAAATGCTAGGAATTTCAGTCATAAATAAGTCCATTAGGCCTTTGGACACTAATGAAATTCAAGAATACATCACTCTGATACTAAGAATGAAGGTGTTTTAAATATAAATAAATGTGCGTCCTGCACTGGACACATTCCTAAAGGGCTAATCTCTGTGGAACGCAGAATATTGGCGGTTATGAGCATACTGACTTCACGTAACCCTTTGTTCACACAAAACTAGAGAAAAGCCAATAAGAAGAAGAAGAAGAGGAAGACGAGGGTAACAAAGTTGATGATAATAAAAAGCTTCATATGTAGCAATTTCCCCACACAAAACACACATGCACAAAAACCTAAGAAAAAGATTAGTAAGCAGAAGTAAGGGATATATGAAAGAAAAGGTGTGCTTAAAGATGCCAGGTTAGTACGTAACTGAGCAATTACCTTTTGCAGTCTTGCTGCTTTCTCACTGTAACTCTCCACTTCCCTCTTCAGCCTCTCATTTTCTTTTATCAACTGCTCCATTTGAGGATTGGGAGCAGGGATACTATATCCTCCGACTATGACCTCCTGGCCAGCAGGGGTCAGCGTAGGCAGAGCATTGTGTCGAGCCACCTGTGATTGGGCCTGAATGTACCTGGTACCAACGCAGATGTGGATTTGATTAATTGTTGACAAATATTGTGTGAAATATGAAGTACTGTGGGGTGGCTAAATACGGTCATATTTACCTGTGATGCTGAGAGTGGAAAGCAGGAGGCTCCCTATAATAGAGTCCGTTCTCCTGAGAATGGCTCAGCATATATCCAGGGGCTTTGACCATAAGCGGGTACTCTGGGGGTGGCCCACGGTGTTCGGGCCCATTATGCACACCAGCAGCAGCACTACTGGACAGCTGGGGGTAGCTGTGTGACGAGGTCATGGGCACCTGGTCATGGGCCCCATTCCTCTCCAGCGACAGCTGCATGAGGCGCTCACTCAGTGACCGAGCATGCTCCCTTTTCAGATCCCACATGTTCTGGTCCTGTTCAACTCCTGAATCTGGGGTGAGCATCTCTGGACCAGTTTGCTGTAGGCCAGCCTGACCCCTCTGGGCAGCCAAGTATTGTGAGTGAGCCTTGGCCTCCTCGTAGGTGGGCAGCTCCTCTGTGTGGAGCTGGTAAAGATGGCACGCTGAGCTCTCTGAATGCTGGTAGTCACTCTGGTGCTCCTGTCCCTGTGGTTCCTGACGCATGGACGTCTGGAGGAAGTGCGTCTCCTCCTGTGTGAGGCTCTCTAGAGATGAGCGTGGGCTCCCAGCGCCTCCACCGCTACTGCTGCTGCCCCCACGAAGAGCCTGCTGCTGGATGGCCAGGAGAGCCCGTGTGTCCGTGGGATTCCCGTAGCGCAACTGCTCCTGGATGAGCCGGTGCAGCACCGTGCCTGACGACTCCTCGGCAGTTCTCATCTCAGTCAATTTGTTGCACAGTAGCAAAAATTGTGCTTTATGTATAGCTCCCTGTTTTGCCTGGTCAATCTGGAAATTGCACAGGAAAAACATGGAGTCAGCCCTAAAGAGTACATAAAATAGTTTGCCTTGTGTCTAAAAATAAAATGCATTTGATATACACCATGTTCCTGTTACTCAGCAATTCGCAATTTCAAAATTGTTGGCTCTCGGGCCATTACTAGAGCGTGAGGAACATTTCTGCACCACTCATTGCGTCAGTTGTTTCCTGTTGCAAACGTTGTGAATTCTTTTCCATTGCCTCACCTTCTACTACACCTCCCGGATTAATGGGGGGAAAGTCACTAGATAATAGATGAAACATTTACAGGAATATAAAAAAGCTTTAGAACAAGCCTACAACCCAGAAGCTGTAGAGTACACAAAGAAACAAAGTCAGCCCTTACAGTATGTCTGAAAGCCATAAAAGTACAAGTTATCTTCTGAGAGCTTTGCAAAGAGTCAGGAAAACACATGGGCTTGTTGTTAAAAGGGTCACAGCAGGCAGGAAAACCCACCCTGATCCACACGAACCTTCACTAGTTTCCATTTTCACTCAGCAAAGATTTTAATCAACAGTCAAACAATGGACAAGCTGTGGATCCAGATGTTGCACTACAGCCTGTGCAAGGGGTTTCCTCTGAAACATCTGTAACTGGAACACTTGGGTTCAGGCAGCTCAGAGGTAAGAGCACACACTGGGGCTTGTGGGAAACGACACGAAACGAGAAGAAGCTGCTGCTGGGGTCCGAGCCGCTCGTGCCGTTTAAAGAGAAACAAAAAGCCTTTAACTCACCCAAGTCACAGTCGCATCACGGAACAGACGGACTTCAGGACGGCGGAGGAAGTCGTAGTTCTTCTGAAGAACGTAATCCTAAAGGAACCGTGAACAGACAGTGTATATCTCCATTGATGTGTCCGCGTCCAGCTCCTCCGGGTAGAGTGAGGCACGGCGAGCTGCGCCACTAATAAAGCGCGAGGCGCGATTGTTCGCCGCGTCTGGAATGTTAGGAATGCGGAGCTGCGCGCGCCCCCACCGGTGCAACACGCGGCCGCGGGAGCGCGGAGAGGAGGGGGGAGGGGCGGAGCGCGCGCACAAAGGGACCTACTGCAGTTCTGCACTTAGACTACTACCTTCCCGAGCTAGGGTGTAATACTACCACCACTACTACTACAACAACAACAAATAATAATAATAACAATAATAATAATAATAATAATAGCAGTAATTATACTACTACTAATGATGATAATAATAATAATAATAACACTAGCAGTAATGATACTACTACTACTGCTAAACTACTACTACTAATAATAATAATAATAATGATAATAATAATAATAATAATGATAATAATAATAATAGCAGTAATAATGATACTACTACTACTAATGATAATAATAATAATAATAATAGTAATGCTAATAATAATAATAATAATGATAATAATAATAGTAATAATAATAATGATAAAACAATAATGATAATAATAATCTATATATATAAAATTCTTTGCGCGTTTGAAACAGAAATTATATATGACCACAGAACATATTATACGTGCGTATGACCAGAAACAGCGTAACTAGCGCTTACATTTTAACTAATCACTTCATTTGTGGACGCTATTTTTATGTCGTGTTTACAGATTGTTATTATTTGTGTGAGAGTTATTTTACTGATGTTGAAAAGAAGTAAACACCAGTTTGGTAAATAATTATCTAAGAAAACTTCGATCTAAATATATAAAATTCTTTTCGTGTTTCAAATGGAAATTGTGTATGATCACTGTTTGTTGAAAAATAAAATTGGTAATTAACAAACTTATTTTATAAATACTGCATTTTATTTTTTTCCCTTGTACTCAGTGAGTGAAGCCACTGGCTAATCAGCTAGTAATAATAATAATAATAATAATAATAATAATAATAATAATAATAATAGAATGCGCACAGGTCGAAACAGCCAGAGTTGCTGTTTATTGGTTTTAATTGTCACTTGTTTATTGGGTAGGAGGTAGTTTAGGGGGTTAAGATGTTGGACTACTGATCGGAAAGTTGGGAGTTCATATCCAAGCTCTGCCAAGCTGCCACTGCTGGGCCCTTGAGCAAGGCCCTTACGCTCAAAATGCTCTGTTATATAAATGGAATAAAAATGTAAGTTGCTCTGGAAAAGGGCGTCTGCCAATTGACTGTAATTTATTTATTTATTTATTTTTGGATACTTGTGTTAATCCCCAAAGGGGAAATTACTCTCTGCATTTAACCCATCCAAGTAGTGAAGATATAAGGGAGAAGTGAGTACAGGGTACACACCCAGAGCAGAGGGCAGCCACATGATGCAGCACCCAGGAAGCAGTTAGGAAGTTAGAAGGTTAGGGGGATTACTCAAGGGCACTTCATGGATGCAGAGGGAAGGAAAAGTGCTTCATTCACTCCGCTCACCCAAACATCTTTACCTGCTGGGCCAGGAAATCAAAGCAGGGATCTTCTGGGCCGAAACACGGACAGCTCTCTAACCTTTAGGCCATCCATTCATGCAGTTCAACTAGTGAACGGATGAAGCTTTGAACCATTGAACCTTTAGGCCATCCATTCTGGTTCATCTACTGAATAGTAGAATAAAAATGCTTACTGAAGGTGCATATGCAAAATAACTGAGATATGGTTTTAAGACACACACACACATAAAGTGCTCCTTATTAAAAGTTGATTCTCTGCTGTGAAAGGTTTTCCTGTTCTGTTTCAGTGTTGTGTACACTTATGATGATTACTTCTTGTGTTAAATACCTAAAATATGCCACAGTTGACTTACATACAGTCAGCCAGCTTTCCTTTTCTTGTTTTGTCATGCTGTTAGCAGAGGAAAAATAAAATAAGTAAAATTTCTTCCACCTCTACTATTGTTACTAGAGAGCTGAAAAATAATGGGCGCTGAATCAGACTCTGGAACTGGAAATATCAGATATCGAGTGGAAGCATGACTTATGTGGTGTCCTGTGCACTAAAGGACAAATCTGTAGATTTTAAGCTCTTTTGTTTGCTGGTGACTATTTAAATCCTGCCCTGTGCCAGTCGATTGCTGATTGTGTGTCTGTGTGGACAGAGAGGCAGGAGAGTGCGTATGCATGTGTGTGTGTGTGTGTTTGAGGCATGCTGCCTGCCAGCTGTCCATAGAGTGAAATAGCCCACCCCCTTAATAAGCTTTCAGAGAGACGTATTGTTATCCCCATGACAGACATTACAGCGAGAGGTCTACCATCTGCTCCTGAAGGATCCATCCCCCCATTACACCCTGATACGATTTACACACACATATGTACCCACAGCTCCATCATTTACATAAATGCACAGATGCACTATGGGAAAGCCAACAGTATCCACCACTATCCATCAACATTCATGGGAGCGCTTTCTCGTAGCACCAAATGTTACCGAATGAACTATGTTACGGTTGATGAATCGGATCTCATCTCGGTTATACAGCACCTGCCTGAGGGACAGCATACTCTACCAACATCCAGTCAGCACGAGCAGGTTCAAATAGTGAATGAAAGCATGTGGTTTGTGCACAGCAGCTATGCAGAAAGTTCTCACTTGTTCTTGCATGCAGTTAGGTTCCTGAATGTGCAGACACACACGGATCATAGGAGCTTTCTATGGATCTGTTTCCAGTCTGCATGCAAAGCTTGACTTTAACCTGGATCAAACACTAATATCTAACTGGAAAATAGGTAGTGAATTTTTGCAACAGGTTGAAAAGAAAGCAAAAATGAAGTTAAGGGTAAAGGCTATATCTGTGTGTTTAAGAGCTGTTGTATATAATGAATGCTTAATATATAAGAATCAGAACTAGCCCTATATATAAACACACTATGGACGATGTTGAGTATATGTTGAGTATTAACCACAGATCAAAAGAAGCTATTTTGCAAATTGTTCTGAGAAGGTGGCATAAGGTTACCTTTCCACAGTTTAGTTATTTTTTTACAGGAAAAATCTCAGATGTCGTACAGTCAACAAGGGTACCACTTCAGCCAACATTTTGGGGTCTGACGTGTCACTTTATGATATACTCCAGACTTTGTGCTGGAGCTAAAAGTCGAATGTTGCTAACAAGTAGGGGAAGGTTCTAGCTCTCAGGTTAGCATTGTGTATGTTTAAATGGACTTACTTTCTTAAAAAAAAAAAACAATATCTTTTTTAATTGAAAGAAAAAAAGCAAATTTCATTACAAAAAAAAAAATAATAGATATACATATTAAACTGGGGCAGCACGGTGGCTGAGTGGTTAGCACTGTCGCCTCACAGCGAGAAGGTCCTGGGTTCGAGCCCCGGGTTTGGC
>JAQLOM010000035.1:8122053-8133573 GCA_030068315.1 Chrysichthys thysi
TTACTATATCTAATTTTCAGAAATTAAAAGAGCTTGAGTTTACAATATTCGTGTCCATGTCTGTTATTTGATTCTGTTGCACACACATACATACATACATACATACATACATACATACATACATACACACATACATACATACACATACATACACACATACAAAGGAGGATTAAGAAAACACCTCCCCAAGATGACATGGGGTAGAAACCTCATAAGGAACCCATCCTCATCTGGTTGACACTGGGTAGTGCCTTTACAACTAAGTCACTTCTATAACCATGTTATGTGGTCAAAAAAGTACAGTTGGCCAAGACTACCCTATCAAGCATGACAACTTTTAGTGTGGTACATAATGTCATAATGTAAAACTTCACACAAACTAAACCATCAGTCCTCTCAGAGCATTTAAGCTGGCTTTGAAAATGTTTTTATCTGTGTTCCTGTCAGCATGATGCTTATATGAAACTCCCCATTTTCTGAGAGTGAGTTTTCTCAACATTAAACCTGAATTTCCACATTCTTCTCTCACTTTGTTAAGCAAAGGACGAGCAGAAACTGGTCTCATATGTCTCTGCTCTGGGAGTGTGTGCGTATGTGTGTGTGATTTCACCGATAAGACTTGGCGGCTTGAGCATGTACCGTTAATGTGTGTGTAAACACCACATGCAGATTTTAGACATTCTACTGCAAAGTTAGTAGCAGTGTACTTTTAGTCGAGTATTTAAGCGCAGATTTCTGTCCAGTACCATGCAGTTTTGAACAGTCCTGGACTAAGAAACCCCCTTAAGACTAGGGTTCTCAAAGATGCTAAGAGACAGTAACAGCAGCCAAATTTATCCCCACCCATGAACAAGCCTCTCTCAGGTGACGAGGGGAGCCTTCTGGCTGTATGCTAATTACGTCTGCTTATTTCTCAGCATTCTAGTGATGTAGCATAGAGTCTAAAAGGGGGAAGTGTAGGAGACTGGAACCGGAGACACGGGGACAGCATGTTTACCGTTCCGCAGTGATCTCCATTCCAGGGCCTTCCACCGTGTGCTACATTTGGCAGGAGGCTTTACATGACCGACATTCCTGTTCAGAGCTGCTGCACGGACACTCACGCAAGCACACGTTTACAGCCAATAAGCAGGACTCAAGGTCAGAGCTAATATGACTCATTCGAGCAAATAAGCTGAACAAACATCACACTAACTTTAAAATGCCTTTCTTAATACACGGTGGATATAGCTACAACTGTATACATTTTCATAGGCTTGAAAGATTAGAGAAAGATCAGTCTCGTGTGGACAAAAGGTCATGATTATTTACACAATAGACATCAAAAGGAGTTTTAATATTCACAAACCAATTTGTCTGAATGTATGCTTTGTAAAAATGTTGTTAGCAACATGCCACGATCTGTACAAATAGACAAACTGGTGGTGTCCGTCTGTACAAATATCTAAAATTGTACATGGGTTAAAAACAAACAAGGCTTTTCAAGCCATGGAAATATAGATAGATGAATGAATGCACCAATGAATGAATGGACAGACAGACACAAACAAGCAAACAAACTGCCACAGAGGTGTTGAGGTAAAAAAAAAAAAACTTAATAATTATGGTAAAACTGTATGGTGGACAGTACAGTACAAATGTGCACATATTTCTCTGTTACAATCCAGTATAACAAAGGAGAACACAAGCGTAAGAAGGTTTTAGAGGTATATTATGTAGGTTTTTGAGGGGGTCTATTAGCAGAAACAGAGTATATAAATTCCATAATGTAGTATTCATAAGTATATATTCCTTAGTATACAAATACCTTTAACTAGAAGTTTATTTCATTTAATTAGAATGAGCTGGTTATATCTATATAGGGCACGGGTGTCCAAACTTCTCCGCAAAGGGCCGGTGTGGGTGCAGGTTCTCATTCCAATAAAGCAGGAGCCACACCTGATCCCAGCCGTTTAATCAGTTGAGCTTGGCTTTCAACAGACATAGATTTGACTTCCGCTTGGTTGGAATGAAAACCTGAACCCACAGCGGCCCTTTCTGGAAAAGATTGGACACCTCTGATATAGGGAGTGGGGTCCACCTTCACAGAGCCACCGTGTTGCGCTGTTACAGTAACCCAGAATGGATAAACCTCTAAAGAGCACCTTACACATTGCACGTTTTTACAAGTGGCAGCATAAACCAGGCAGAAAGCACCGAAAAAAATCGACAAAGAAGAAAGGAAGACAAGGAAGAGGAAAGAAGAGGAATCGGCGTTTGGCGGTGCTGGTGCTGACTAGCCAGCTTGAGAACCCAAATTTTGAAATATGAAGGATCATACATGTTATTTAGAACGGAAAAAGCAAAGGAGTGTTAATGTAAATACTTGGAAGTACACCTGACCTGATGGCTACCATACATGCTAATACATGCTTGGAAAGGGAGGGGTAAGGGAGGGGCATTCAGGTGGTTGAATCCTACGTAGTGGATTTTTAGGCATAACGCTAACTTTTTTTTTTTTTTTTTTTCAAAGAACAAATATCAAACCAGTTTCTGAAGTTTCTGAATAACAATCAGGTATTTGTTACCTTAAATCCTTTTTTTTTTTTTTTAAATCAAGTCATCTTCATACTTTTTTCACTGCACCTTTGTTCCAGATACTTGCTGAACATTCCTCCCTCAAGCACAACCAATGACATAGTAGCTTCATAAAAACATTAACAATTTTACAACTGTTGCAATGCTGGCTTGGTCATGTCATAGCCATGATAGCTAATCAGTTAGGAATCTTTGACATATGAGACCATCATACTAAAACTGCACTGGGTAACATGCAGTGACCACAATATCAGGCTTGACCTGTTTAGAATGGAAGGTATGGCAGGTATGGTTCAAGACAATAAAGACAATAAAAAAAGAGCAAAGAGGTTGGAGAAAGTTGGAGAAAGGCGGCTCCTGTAAAGTCCCAGCATTATCAGACTCTCTCTATCGAGCCGTTTCCCCCTCGTGAAGCATGTGTGATTCTCACAGCTACAGAGCTCGGCCTGAGAAAACACTGTGGGCCAACTGAGCAAACATCGTATGGATGTCTATGGGAATGCTCCTGCTGACCCTTCATTAGTTCAACATCACCGGAGCCAGGGAATAGAAAGAGGGGGTCGGTGACAGGAATGAGAAAACACACAAACTCACACGTGCACACACATACACTCAATCTGAGGTAAGAGGTCAGATAGTTCTACATGATCATGTTCGAACGATAAGGTTGGACCTGTGACATCTTTTGGGCTCTGTATGTGTGTGTGAGAGAGAGATTCAGAGAGAGAGAAGGGGGCACTGGTATTGTGGGAGTAGGAGAGGAAGGAGGAAGGAGAAAGGAGAAGTGACTCTGACCCCCTGATAGCCCTCGTCAGGCGGCCGATGAAGCGGCTGATGTCATGCACAGGCCTGGAACTTTCTCAGGCAGCACATCAGCAGGCGGCAGATAAGATTTGCTCTCAGTACCTCTGCCATCTGTCCGTCACATAAAGAACAGAAAGAGGACAAATCAGTAATGGGAAGGCCGTGGGAAAGGGCCCAGGTCTGTTAAAAACACACTTCCATTCTCTTGTTTTCCATCCAACACAACCAAACAAGAAACACATCATGCTTGGTGGCAGCTTCAGACTTACCGCCGTCCTTCGGCACACCGTGTGCACGATTATGCAACTTTTCGAACGACTTGGAAAAGTGTGCATACGTATAAATATGTCCACCATCCATCTGTTTGAACACTATAAAGATCAAAGTTAACAGCTGTCCTATTGACCATTAACTCAGTGGGAGTTTGCAGGCTTTATGTGAGCACACATTAGCATTTTCACTACTATTGTATGCTATCCTGCTGGGGATCTGCATTCCTCACATTCCTCTGGCTCACCCTACAGACTCTCAGAAGCAATGTGCCATGATTTCCTGCTCACAGATGGATGGTACAGGACTGAATGTGTGTCCTTTCTATTCAAATGCCATTTTCACAATTAAAGGAACTTTGCGGCATTGTTTATCCTAAGCACCATCATTTGTATCTGTAGCATATGGGGGATTACCACTGTAAATAATTTTGTTAAATTACCATTTGCTTAGAAAAAGAAGAAAGAAAAAAACAATAGTAGAAAACCAGTTTTCTAAAAATAAAATAAAATGAAATAAATCAGTCTAAGGTCAGTTGTTGGCACAGACCATGTCCATGACAGTGCTGGCATTTCTACTTCTGGGTTTTTCCAGTGTTTCAATCTGAATGCAGATACATATCCAGGTATGAATACTTGCAGCACTAAACAGGTACAGATACAGACAGTGGCATTCTGTTACACCCTATTAAGCACATATTTCAAATTTTTATTTACAGAATGTGACTATTGCCCATAGACTTCCATTATAAGACAGTTTTAAGGTTTGCTGTTATTGTTTGTGGTAAGTATTAATCATCCAAATACCTCAAACGTGTTGGATAGAGTTTAGGTTGAACGGGACTAGAGTATTTCTCTGTTTCTCAGATCATGAAAACTGACATATTAAAGTATTTATTCAGGTATGACAACATTTGGCATGAGAAAATGTGAAGTACATTGTTGAGTCATATGATTGATGTCACTTAGATTTGTACATAGCTAAGCTGGCACTGGGTGTAGCGTTCAAATGTCAATCAACCATTTTCACATTAAGTGATTTATTTTCAGATTCTCTTCTAGTTGGCACGCTTCTGGAAGTATTGAAAATTGACACTTCTTTCTGAGACTCTTCCTCATTCGACAATACTGATTAGGCATCCTACAGTGCCTCACAAAAATATTTATCCCCTTGGTGTCTTCCCTAGTTTGTTTTATTACAACCTGGAATTGAAATGGATTTCTTTGTGGGCGGTGGGTACCACTTTGAAGGTGTAAAATAATTACTTTAATTGTGCCTCAAACAATAATTGAGACAAAAACAACAGACATCTCGAGGGTGCACAAGTATTCTTGCAAGACCAGATATGACGTGCAATGCACGAGGCAGCAAGTTCATATTTGTTTTGAGTTTTCTAAAATTACCACTCGGTCAAAATGATACATACAGGGTCAAAAATATACATACACCCACTTAGATTGGTGGCATTGCCAAGCTGCCACCGTTGGGCCCTTGAGCAAGGCCCTTAACCCATAAATGCTCAGTTGTATAAATGAGATAAATGTAAGTCGCTCTGGATAAGAGCGTCTGCCAAATGACTGTAATGTAATGTAATGTAGATTGTTAATACACTGGTGCTAAAAGGTCCAAAAGGTCTCATCTTGCCAAGGCCTTTTAAATTCCTGTTATTAATCATGACTGATTGCAACTGGTAGCTTCCCTGTGTACAACATAAAAAGGGTTTGTTTGACAAGTACAAGTAATTGAGAGGGGTAGCAACTTTGCCAAGGTATGGATCAAGACCATAACGGTCACCCTCAGCTAAGAGGGAATTGCTTCAGATGGTCAGGAACAACCCAGAAACCATTCGGGCACAGCCATAAACTGAGAGCTGTTGGAACAATGTATGCAGTCAAGCAAGGTTTACATTACCATTGACTGAGAGGCTGTCGACTAAGAAAGAAGCCCCTGCTCCAAATTGACACATTCAAGCTGACCTGTGGTTTGCAGCTGACCACATGGACAGAGAAAAAGCCTTCTGAAAGAAAGATTTATGGTCAGAGGAGACAAAGATTGAGTTGTTTGGCTGCAGTGATCAGAGGTACAGAGGAACACTGTGCCAACTGTTAAGCATGGTGGTGGTAGCATGAAAATGGAATAATGAAGAACCTCAGAATTCTTCAGTATAACCTCAAACCATCAGCTAGACTGTTGAAACTTGACTTTTATAACAACTGGGTGTTCCAACAGGACAACGGCCCCAAACACGCATCAAAGCTGGTTGCGAAATGGCGTGCCGAGAGAGACCCAACCCTTGAGAAAATATGTTGACTGTGCTTAAAAGTCGGGCCGGTGCCAGGAAACACACAAATTTAACGGAACTTTACCAATTCTGCCGTCAAATATCCAAACAGAATCCCACCAAATCTACAGAATTTCCAAAAGAAATCTTGCTGATGGCTACCACAAGCACCTGGTCAAGGTGAAAATTGCAAAGGGACATAACTTTTGGCCTCAACTGTAGGTGTCAGTAGTTCTGTCACATTATCACTGCATCATTATTTACATTACTGCCAGGAACGTCACGACCAGTCACAACACGTTAACCTAATGGTGCTAATTCCAATGGGAGATTACCTTTATTGTTACTATGTCACCAGGGGACAGATTAATGTTTCAACTGTTTTGCTCCCATGCCCACACAACACCATTGCAGCATAAATGCAGGAAATAATGGGTTTCAGGTAGAGTGGGGATGAGGTTTTAGACGTCTCTACCATGTAAGTGATTAATTCCTGCATTTTTTAAATCAGTTATTTTGACCTCAGAACACAACATTTTCAGAGATTACATCCAAATGCATATGGCTTGAATTTAATCTGGCTTTGACCCATTGTTTGCTGTGCAATCATTTCATAGCCTGGAAACAGTATTCTGAGTATTTTTTTTCCTCAGAAAACTTGTCTGGGAAAGTGAGCGAGTGCCCGAGATGGCCAGTCTAAGAGGGATCAGAGAAGCCATGCTGATTTATGGCAGAGTTCCTCACTGGAGTTTCCCCTGCAGGTGACTAGACTCTCCTCTCTCATCTTCTCCACGAATGACCACTTTATGATGGGCATAATGAAGGCTTTACTGTGCTATTAGGGCAGAGTAGATAAGAGTGTAAAACACCAAGAGAATTGCAGGTATGCTTTTTTTTTTCTTTTTTACAATACGCTGCTTGACAGGAATGTAAAGCGAGGGCTAAAAGTCAAATGAAGTAAAGGATGTGACAATTTTAAGAAAGAAATATAGCCACAAGGCTTAAAGGCACATAGCCAAAAAACCTAAAACTGTCTCAAACAAGCACAAGCTCCCCACCTGTGATCATGCTTTTGCACTATTCCTTCTCAAAGTATACGTAAAGCACAAAAGTATTAGCATTTGCGTCAATCCGAGCAGAAATGTAAACAGTCAATGGTTGTCAACATCACGGGCCTCTCTGAATGTGCAGAAAGATTAGATGTGTACACTGTGTGTTCATTGCTCCATTTTACCCTTGCCGGCCTGGCACACCCTCTTATAGTGCTTTTCACATTCCAGTACACAATCAAACTTCCTTTCCACAGTTATTCTGGAGTGCACACAAATATGTGACACAGGATCACCAACACTTGAGAGAGGAACATACACCAGGTATTACCTGATTAAGATAAGGCCGAGGTCACGCGGCATTAAACGGTTGCATAACTTTACTCTGAACGATAGGCAATGCTCCACTTCGAGCAAGCACATCTGAGTTACAGCGATTTGCAATTATAATATTGGTTCATACGGCATTTAAAATCCTGCTACATATGCAACAAATCCAAGGAACTGGTATGGCTGCGAAGCTGTTCACCATTAAAAAGGAATCTATGGCGCAAGGATTTAGGAATGATGACTATTTCCTCTTTCCCTTCCAAAAGACACGTCCCTGCATCTCAAACGAGCAGTGATTTCTGGATGTTAAATTCTGCAATTTATTTCTGACAGCTGTGCGCAAAGTAAAACGAGGACACGGTGAGCTGGACTGAGGAATTTACTGGCAGTGTAATGAGCAGAAAAGCTAAAAACAGCAGTAATCAGGTGGCTTGAATACGAATAGCGGCCTGTGGCTTGGACCGGAGCGGCTGGCATTGATTAGCAAATGAGCACATTCACATGTTTCTTTAGTCTTAGCTCAAAACAATGCAAACTAAAGGGGCAGCATTCCTCTTCATGCATTAAGCCCAATCACTCCAACCCCCCACACACACTTACGTTTAGCATGCATGTTTTCTGCTTGCTAGTATTAGTTCGAATATTACAACACAAAAACATAGGCATAGCAGTGCTAAACAGGTTGCATAAAGCTTAGTGAGTTAGAGATATAACCCAAGGACAGAGCGGTGGCGTGCTAGCAAGGTTAGCATGCAAGAGTTCACAAGGCATTCCAACGTAATTAAGGCCAGTTTCCAAATGGTCGCCTTAATTAGTGGTCAAAGGGAGAGACACACAATACTCTTTTACATAACAGAGGATGCTTCCAAGCATTACTAAGGGCTTACACTTGAATCCGAATGGCACAGGATATTTCTAAAGATGACCTGTGGAGAGAGAAATACCTTTGTGGAATAATGGGGAACAGTGCACGACAGCCCTTCGATATTAACACTTAGTCGTAAAGAACAACTCTAGCCAATTTTCGTGAAAACCATAAGAGAAGCACTTTAAACTGTACTTTCTTGAGCAAACCCAATTATGAATCTGATATTAGTGAGAAAGAGAGAAGGAAAAAAAATCAGACTTCATGTACCATCATAAAGATCGAGGCTGTGAGGAAAGGTTTAAATGAGAAACCAAAGAAACCATCAGAGATTATTAAACCACAAAGGCAACTGATGTATATACACAACTTGGTGCAGAACTGTTGCAGGTATAGCTTTACAGGTTTGGGTTTGGAATTTTGTGCAAAAGGTGTGCATTGTTCGTAAAATCACTTCTACTGTAACCCATTTATTTATTCATGGTGAGTTCCCACCAACTAGACAGATCTCCGCTATCATTCAACTGCTACCAAACAGGGAGGGCTACCTATTAAGGGACATCAGTCAACCACATCTTTTTGAATTACTTGCTCATGCACCATCAGGGTGACACAGGGTAACACACACTGAGGAAAGCACTATGCGCCATCCTCAGCACACATGAGCTCACAGATGCCCCTGATCGGTTCGCCTCTCTCTCGGCACGCCAATTTTACTCTCTTGACCTCCGGGCAGCAAATGCATGTGGCATCATTAGGGGGAAAGCTTTGTTGTTTCTTCTGTTGCGCCATTCAGGAGCCCCCCCTTCGTTCACATTCATTTGATACATTTTAAGTCCAATACCAAGAATGAGCCATGCTCTTCCATTACTTTGCTCTGAAGCCTTTTCTATTAACCTCGCATGTGAATCGAATTATTTTATTCACTCAGTGTGTGGAGGTTCGTTTCTGTGCATTTTTCATGTGAGGGGAAAAATATATAACTAAACACTGTGTCCAATTAAATACATTTTATCAGGCAAACAAATAAGTGTGGTGCATGTCCAGTTCGGGGGGAGGGGAATCTTGCTTTTATTAAATGCAGTACTATTATAGCTTTTAATGGGAACGCTACTACAGTGTTCAGTCATCGTGAACTGAGAACACAGGCTGTACTACACGGCTAAAATATTCATTGTTGTTTCCGTTTAGTTTTTTTACCGTCCCAAACACAAAGGGCTATTGAAGTCAAGATCGCAATTCAAATACTCAACCTGTGAAAATGACCAAAATGCATCTGTAGTTTCTCCCATCAGGAAAGTACAAGTAAGAATCTTTCCTATGATTGATTCACCAGTGATTACATCACGGTACCAATTGACCACTGACACAAAAGGCATTTGATCCAAGTAATGTCATGAGAACGGGAATACAATGAATACCCGCAATATCGCGGTCCACCCATCATGGGTACAGTGCATCGCGGATTTTCGAAGTTTTTGATTCGTGGAATTTTTTGGCTTTTGCGGGACTCTGGAATATAAAATATAAAATATAATTAAAAAAAAGAAAGTTCATTCAAACATTAAAAGAACATTTAAATCGAAATAAAACAGTATGCACTGTATGTCATCAGCGGATGAATACACAGTGGCGGTGTACGCCGCTTCCGCTTGAGCTAGTAAACAGCCTGTAAACAGGAAGTGACCTCACCAGCAGTAAGTACACATGTAGAATTTTATATGTTGTTAAAATGACGTACCGTATGTTTAAGAGTGCAGAAAGTGTTTAAGAGCATAGGACGTGTTTATGAGAGTGTAGAAATGGTTTATAAAGCCTAAACATATATATATATATAAATAATAAAATAAATGTGATGGCGCTACTTCGCAGATTTCACCTGTCGTGGGGGAGGGGGGGACGTAACCCCCGCGATAGGGAGGGGTTCGCTATAAATGCTGTCGGAGTTATTCGCTGATCTGAAATAAACATTCCAGCAGCACATCTGTGTTGTCACTGAGAACCTCCACAGCACATGTAGTTTTGCAAATGTTCTCCAGGCTCACACATACATGTACCATCTTTTTCACGTTACTAACAGGCGCCAAAGTAATCTCCTCATTTCTGTGTGTCCCCCCCCAACCAACACACACACACACATACACACCACCACCACTAAAGATACCATTCCATGGCCCACTTCCCATAACTACAGCTATCTTCCAGCATGGTGCAGATTGGCATCAATTTCCTATCTGATTTTCAAGGGGGCCTGTTTCCTATCTAGATACCAACAGAACACGGTTCGGCCCATTACATTTCTTATTGGAAGACACACTTCGAGTGTTTGCAGGACGACTGTTGTGGATATTAAACCATTAGTCAGGCGCATACCAAATACACCTCTTCTATCTGGGCTACGTGTAAGACTCAGATAAGAGGCGACTATAAATGGTGCTTACTGAGCCTTGAACAGCCTCCCCCTGGACTAAGAGATAAGAAAATAGAATCATAATAGGGTCAAAAGGAACAAGACAAGAGCGGAATGACCACAGCTAGGAGTGGGTATGTGTGCATGTGTGTGTGTGTGTATGTGGAAGAGGTGAAAGAGGTCGTTGCTAGATCTTTAGTTCTGAGAATTGCTGGCGTCTCCTCGCACACAAACATGCTCTCTTTGAATCAGGTTGATAAGACACCCAACCCTTCTGTCTCTAGAAGTTTGTGAATGCCCTGTTGAGGGTGTGTGGAGCAGATTCCCGCTACACCATATTCAGCAGAGATAAACAATAAAAGCACAAATATGTAAACAGACACAACGGGAACCAGGCCAGGGACACAAGGCCGTGCCAGGTTGGAAGATGAATGAGAAAGGCACTGCCGACGGATGCGCAGCGGCAGACAATCCTGGGAAAAAAGCTATTGCTTCAGCTCTTATCTCCCTGAGGAATGTCAGACAGTTATCCTAGAGCAGAAATATGCCACAGCAGTTCCACTACATCAATGACACCGAGTGGGTGTGTGAAAAACGCGGAAAGCTACTCAAAAGAAGCGAAAACCATTTGTCGGTTTAATACTTAAGCCAGATGTAGTTATGACATACACCAAGATAAAAACTGCACCACAGTGTCCGTCTGCAAAGATCTGGGGTAAAATAAAGTCTGTTTACCCTTGCACAAGGTGGGAGAACGATGAGATCCAACACTGCCATTTTCGTTTGTATGCATTATACTTTACTCATAGGCAAGCTGTATATTTTTTCATTTGGTTGTTGCTTTTATCTTTATGCTTTTGAGATCATCATGAATTCTGCTAATCTTCATACCAGGATATTTAATAAGACCAAAAATAAAAGAGGTTGTTTCTGC
>JAQLOM010000035.1:8155875-8172380 GCA_030068315.1 Chrysichthys thysi
CCTTTTAAAATTTGCTTGCTTATATATATATATATATATATATATATATATATATATATATAAAAGCAAGCAAATTTTTAAATATAAGAATCCTACAAGTTCACAAGCACTTTGCTTTCACTTAAACATATTTGTTTCATTAGATTTAGTGGAACAACAAAATTGTTTCTGGCAATTAATCTCAAAATAGTCATTAGAGGGCAGCACAGGCCATGCTCACTTAGAAGGTGAGGTTACACCACACATCCCACTGAGAGGGAAAATATTATTTTCTGAAACTACATAGTGCATATTATTTCATGTTGAAATAAATTATTTAATTGGAATTAAAAAATTTTTTGGGCAGTACCAGGATCACTGTAACCTGTCAGGTGATGTGGATCAGCTTCCTCCACTCATGACTTTGGATGGATAAAGCTTTTGGGGGTCGGGGGCATGGTACTAATGTAATCACAGATTTTAAATATTTATTCTTCAAAGACAACAAAAAAAACCCCAGCAAGTATACAAACAAAATCCTAGGAAATATGCTTGTTTGCATTAGGGGATTTAGTTTCACACATGAACATAACTACTGTACAGTAAAAATAGTGTGTATTGGTTTTTTTTAACCTTCATGGCTGACTTGTGCCGGATAAGCGGGAGAAGACGAGACGAGACGAGAGGCTGACTTGTGAGATGTTACTTCCAAAATGACTTCTTCAGAATTATATCTTTATTAATCATATTTACTGGTATGTAATAGCATTAGATATTAGATATTTCCATGCTGTACTCTGAGTAATATTTGAGATTCTGATTGATGACTGAATATTTCCTGAAGCAGTTTTGCCGGGAAGCTTCATTCCTACTTTCTGAACAACACCAAAAAGGAACTGAAACCCGGGAACACATTCAACACGTCATGTATAAGCATATTGCTCTATACTGCCAGTCAAAAGCTTTTCATTTCCCTATATGCCAGCATTTTGGTGAATCATGCAACTGACTCATTTTTAAAAAAATTAAATTGGTGAAATGCAAGAAAGGGTAGGTCTAAGTGAATCAAGGAATGTTTCTGACTTTTTAACTGGAAAAGTCCATGATTTTGAAACCTCTACATAGTCATCACATAGAGAACCTTCTAATACAATGGCTGTTGTTTATTTGTATTACTTAAAATACATTTCCTGTCTTAAAGCAATGATGTCATGCTATTTTTCTTTGCTTAGTTGAGCAATCCTTGACATAATATGGATTACACCAGTTGTAAAATAGGGCTGTTTACTGTATAACAACACAACAGATGATCCCAAACGCAATCAAAAGGCAAGAAATTCCACCGATGTACTTTGACAATGCTTGTTAAATGTTAAATGAAAAGCATTCCAGGTGATGACATCATGAAGCTGGTTATGATAATATCAGTAGTGTGCAAAGCTGTTATCAAGGTAAACACTGGCTACTTTGAAGAATCTAAAATATAAAACTTTTTTTTATTAAACTTTTTTGTTTACCACATAATTCCACTTGTACCATTTCATAGTTTCGATGTCTTCAGTCTTGTTCTACGATGTAGAAATAGACAAAATAAAGAAAAACCTATGAATGACTAGGCGTCTTAAAATTTTCACCGCTACTGAATCTGAATATTAAATCAATTTATACCTCAGAAATGCTGAATGCTCACCTCTGATTGGTCAGAAGGTCTTGATTTATTTTCCATTACAGCAAATCTGATACTAGTGCTATACATCCTCTATAATAATGCACTTGTTCAAATGTGCTATCATTTCTGTAGTAACAGCTAATTCACAGGGACTGGTATAGTGGATGCTCCACATAAACAGATGAAAAAACATGTAATTATTGATGTGGTGAAGTTTTCTGTGTGGAGATAACACATTAATTTAGCTTTTTTGGAAGGAGTCTCCAGAGTCAGTGTTTTCTACCAATAAGTGGTAGAGACATTCCTTTATATTTTTCATCACAGGATAGTCTTTATGGTTTCATGGTTTCTCAGTAACTTGACAACATACATTTTATGATGTCATACATTTGTTATGTCCTATGAACTTCACGAGAGGGGTGACACTGTGGTAAAGTGAGTACCGTTGCTGTTACACAGTTCCAAAATCCTACATTTGATTTTGAGTTCAGGTTACTGTCTTTTTAGTTCTGCATGTTGTCCACATGTTTGCATTGTATCTACTCTGGGTTCTTGGGCTTTTTCCACTGTCCAACCCCCCCACGCAAATAGACAGATTGGCTACAATAAATTGACCCTAGGCATGAATGAGTGGATGAGTGAGTGTGTGTGTGTGTATAATAATAATAATAATAATAATAATAAGAAGAAGAAGAAGAAGAAGAAGAAGAAATTTTATTTATAGGCACCTTTCACGACACTCAAGGACACCGCAAAAATGCACAAAAATAAACAAACAAACAAACAAACAAATAAATAAATAAGAACAGATCATATAAAACAAATGTAGTAATGAATACAACAGAGCAGAGGAGATTAAATAGAACACGCAATTTTAAACAAGTGAGTCTTCAGTCTGGACTTAAAAGTATAAAAGCAATTAATATTTCTGATGTCTGGAGATAAAGAATTCCAAAGTTGCATGGTGCCCTTTGATGGACCGGCATCCCATGAACTAAGTAAATGAATGAATGAATGGATGGATGAACTAACAAGTCTATCAGACAAGCATTAGACGGCATTATTCATAAACATAAATGTATTAAAATTTGCCGTGGATTTGCCGTTCCATTGCCATGGAATAAAAGGACAAAAAAGTTTTCTGTTATTGGAAAAAAACAACAACCCAGAATCAACTTCATTAATTATTCTTCTATAACAGCTTGCCCTGTATGGTTTTATTCCTCAGGTGATTTGCTAACAAATCTTTATTTCAATATTTGAATAACCTAAAAATCCTGAAAACCATTTCCACAGTAATATCATTCTGAAAAGGTTTACAATTTAAAGCCGGCTTCAAACATAAAGTCAGCTCTGATCTTTGGTTTAAGGGTCAATTTTCACCGCTTCAGCAGCACAGTAGCTGTAAACGATGGCTAGACGCAAAACATTATTTGTCAGTTTTATTTATTTACACTGTCTACAGCTTAGCTTAGTTTGCTATCTAAAAAGAGGTGTTACATTAGTGCCTACAATGTGGCGTTCAGTGCGTACACTGTAGCCCTATAGATAAGATAACATCTTGGACTGTTCAGTCAGTGGAAAGTTCAGCACCAAATAAACAGCCAAATATTCATTGCACTGATATAATACTTAAATAGCCGGATAATGTTCATTAGAAAATCTCCTCTGAGGAAATCTGTTTCACAAAGAACTCCAAATGACTACAAAACCACTGAAAACCTTTTTGTTGTTGTTGTTATATTTTTTCCAGGGGTACACCGTGCCTATGTCAGGAAGCAAAAAAAAAAAAAAATGCTAAACACTATTACAGGAAATGTAAGTTCCATCCACTATTGTAACTATATACGTAACTATAAATACAAGGCACAAAATGTCTCTAAAATCTCTAACACTTTAACATGATATCATTTTAACTGTCAGTCAGTGCATCCCAACCCCCAAATCCAAACACACACACACACACACACACACACACGCACACACTCCCCCAACACACTCTCCACCTGCTCCTGTGTGAACAAAGACAGCCGCTGGTTACTGGGAACGACACCTCCCCTTCTACTTTTCATCTGAACCGGGCTGTCACACAGTCATCTCCTGATCTGCTATGACATTCTGTACGTACTGCAAGAGATTCCCTACCACTCCCACTACTCCACGCAGCCTTTAAAAACATACACACACACACACACACATCAGGCAGTCACACAGAAACAGACAGAAGAACTGGTTCTTCGTCTCACACTCACACACTGACAGTCACTCGACTGAGCAAACGGCTGGAAAGGAGAAAGAACAACAAGGACCTGACAGACAGCTGGCACGGCGGTGCTCTCTCGGCTGTAAGTAATGCGTTGATCCTTTTTAACTCTAATGATACCTTTCTATCTGTGGTTGAGTTTAGGCTTTAGAGGGCAGGATAAAAAAAAAAGGTGAGATGAAGCATCCTCGAACTAGAAACCTAGATGGAAATTGTTTTGGGGTTATCCATAGTTATGAAAAAGCCTAAAAGGTACTATGGAGAATCGTCCAGCGGAGGTTTACCCTGTAGGAGAAACGTCCTTCAGGAATCAAAGAATTAAAGACCTCTTAATCATCCAAAGACCTGGTAAAGAGCGATTGTTCCTAAGAGTGCACACGTTTAACTAATGTTAAAATAAGACCTACACAGATGATCTGGTGAACTTGTCGCTACAAGCCCAATAAGATCATTTAAGCAATGGTTTTCTACAGTAGAGAGCATGCAACCTGACTGTTTTTACTTTAACAAATCTGCACGCTGATATTTTCTGCCTGAGAGGCCTCACCAAGTCAAAGGTTTCCTCCTCGAGGTCAAAATCAAATGAATAATTCTGGACTAACAGGTGGCCAACAGATCCTGGGTAGAAAAGAGTATTGTGATGGTAAACGCTCTGTAGGAGAGACGACAGCCATGCCATCTGCTCCTGAATTTTAATTATGATTTCACGGACATTTAATACAGAGCAGATTGTTAGACAAACTCAATATACGGCATGACGTACAAATGTAAGCTGCAATATCATTAATAATATTTTTATCCATTACCAAGAACTATGTGACTCTTAACACAATACAGCCCTTAGATAATTAACGAGGGTTATAATTAGAGATTTAAGTGCTGTGCATTATGTAGAGGGATTTAAGGATATTACACATTTATAGAGTGACTAAGCTTAAAACAGTAGTATGGAGAACCATTGTACACAATTTTGCGCTTATCCCAAATATAAGTGGCCAGCCAAAAATAAAGCCCACAAAAAAGCTAGCAGTTGGGCTTACGTGTTAGCTACAGTTGCATCATTGCAAATGCCCCAAGTGTGAATGCGTGTTTGTGTGCATGGTGTCCTGCAACGGAATGGGTCACACCCAGAGTGCATTTCCACCCCACACCTAGTGTTCCTGTAAGTCTGCCCAGGAAAAAGTGGTTACTGAATATGAACACATAGTTTTGTCTAAATGTAATTGATGCCTTGTGTGTTTGAGGTGTACACACAACTCGTAGCATTTCCATTATCTGACACTGCCATTAGAAAAACCCTGGCACTGGACACAAATAACAACTGTTATATTTTGTTTGTCTGTTCACAGAGAGGAAGCCAAATATCACGGACACACCGAAAACCTGACCACAATTCTGATTAATCACTGAGGAGGCCCTCCATAACCAGCAACATTCACAGTTGTGGACCTTTATCCAATTCCAATCCTGCACTTATTGACCTCCCTTGGGCTGGTGACATCCTTGGGGGATCTGGATCACCCATTCATATACACTCCCCACACATTGTCTCTTGGTGATTGCCTCTTGTGCTCAGTACCATGGTACTGACTGAAGATCAAGAGTGTGGCGTGTGCTATGATCGCTACACCCGGAGCAAGCGTGTTCCCCGGGTGCTCTTCTGCAACCACACTTTTTGCTTCCCCTGCCTGACGACCATGGCCACACAGCGAGGTGGCATGCTGAGCGTCAGGTGCCCGCTGTGCCGCCAAGTGTCCTGCGTGCGCCAAGGTGTCACGCTGGAGGAGGCGCTGTGGGTCAACAGCCGCCTATGGGACCACATACCGGATGATCAAGAGCTGGAAATAAAAGAGGAGGATTTGGAAGGAAAAAAGGAGTGTGGGGAAGAGAAGAGAAAGAGCACTGTTGGACGGGCGGTATCTTTAATGCACCTTCACTGGTGAGTATCTATTGACTACAAGTCAAGCGGTCAAGAAAATATACACTGAAACAATTAATTAGTCTGTAGAGCACAACTGCCTCGTCTGAATGTTGGAAAAATCCTTTTGATGATCTATTTTAAAGGTTTTAAGACTATAAGTCAGTGACACTAGTTAATTGTGAAGGGGATTCTCATTGGTCCTGTGATGTATGTGAGCAATGCATGCTGGATCGTGAAGTACCAGGGGACTCTTGGGAGGAAAAAAACACCACCACGTAAACTATTACTTAATATTATTCATCTTTCAGCAGGTCATCATCCCAGAACAACCGACTCAGACTACGACTCCCAGGGTTCCTGAAGAGAATGATTGTCCCCAGACAGTCAGAGGAGAGGACGGTCCCTAGATGCAATGTGTGAGTCACACAGTTAAGGTTAGTATATTGCTTCAACAATAATGCTTCAGTAGATGTTTTGTACTATTACCTAAGATTGATCAGTACTCATTTGTCCACTGGATATTTCTTCAATGCTGTTAATCCCGGTGATGTGAAAAAAACCCACACACTTAGCTCTCAGCATCACTAATGACTCACACGCACATTCCTCTTTGACCAAACGCAGCATTAAAAGATTACATTAATACTGTTGTGCAAAATCAGGCTCTCCACCTTATTCTACGCTACACTATCTACACTATCTTGAAATTTGAATCCATAAAATCATAAACTCTATGTAATATAAAGACCATAAACTCTTAAACGTTTATGCTCATAAACTCTTGAATGTTTTCTTTTGAACGCAAATGGCAGCGTATTTTGGAGCGGTCATGGTCAAAAAGAAAAGTAAGCAGACCTACAAAAAAAGTTGTGTAAACACAGTCCAAAGCAACAACTGGCAAAACCATAGCGGCCAAATCACGTTATCTTAATCTCTCAATTCATGAAGCCCGAATCAGGTTGCGAAACTCCCGTCAATCAACGGGAAATTAAATTCAGCTCAAACATCTGCTGCTCTGATGACAAAATGCTAATGCTGTCTCTTACATCACAGGCGAATAAAATCCTGGAGAAGACTGTCGGGGGAGGAAATGCCTTGAACTAGGTTACGCCAGCCTGACCTCGCCACTCTGCGTGATGAACTCGCACTCTCATTTTGTCATTGAAGACCTTGTGCCACAGGGATAGTCAGTAGTCCTGGATTCTGAAAGTATCAGGAGCCTCACTGAGCAGGAGTGAGAGTCTGCAACATTCTCCTGACTGCGTTTCTCAAACTGTGATTTCTGCATGAAAGCTTTGACCCGTCTGTCTGCGGGGATCTTCTCATTATTCATTCCATCCATAATCCTCTACAGCTGCCATGATGGGATCTGTTTCACCTGTTCCAACATAGACAGGGGGTAAAGTAGAAAAAGAATGAGAGTCCCAGATTGCAATGTGAAGTGGAACAGATGGCCTCCTGGGACAGACCCCCTTTTTGATTCACACTGCACCCTAACAACTATTTAACTTATTAGTATTGTTCCTATTTATGTCATTTGTAAATTATTTTCAATAAAAGATTCTTTTCAGTGGACGTGCCGGTGTCTTTCTGTGCGCTTCCCCTCGCTTCCTGGAGTTGCTCCAGCTGTTTTTGAAGGGGTTGAATACTTTATATTTGCCCTACTGCTGTCTGTTTGGTTAGCTTAAATTAATGATGGAGTGTTTATGCCATCTGTGGGGCTTCCTTGGGCCAAGCCAGCCCTCCAGAGATGCTGCCTAATGCCAACAAAATGGAAAATGTGCAGCCAAACTCAAAGAGCTCCAGATCCACTGGCAAGTAACTTGCAGTTAAGATTTAATTTATGCCCCACTGCTCTGTTTCGCATTGGCACCCGGTCTCAACAGAATCACACAAAGCAAATGTCACAGACCTCTTATCAGAAAGAGTCTGCTTTCACGTTCACCAGACTGACATTAATCAGGACAAACATCAGCATATGCTGTCTATCTTTTAAAGTTTTATCATTGTACGTTTTATCAAAGCTGATCTTAGGTATCTTTATACAGAAAAATACTTACAATTTTTCCAAGTGAACTGTGGCATCCCCAAACAAACATAAAACCCTTCACAGACCACAACACAGTGAAGAGTCATATACCTTCCCTCACACAACCCCTGCAGAAGGGACTTAAGTACCTCACTGAGTAGGGGGCCTACGGTTCAGATGTGCAGTGCTGGATACCAGCTCACGACAACATGGATCCATGCGTCACGCCGAAAAGTTAGATCCATGTCTCAGGTGCTTCCCAAGAAAGACACCCGGTCCTGGAGTAAGATGGGGGTGGGATGGGCGCCCTTTGTAATGTTAGCACCAGAGACTGTTCTGGATTCTTTCCCAGAACCACCTAGGGGTAGACAATCATAGAAGACAAACAATATAATACCCAAACCGTTTCATTTTCATGTTTACCTGATTTCTGATTATACACACTGAGGCTCAGTCATATCAGAGTAAATCTAAAGACTATTTAAAGACTAGTCACATTCTACACATTGCAGTGTATCTATTCAGGGTTTCCTATCTGTCGTTCCTGAGCCTTTTATCTGGTATGATTGCTGTACTGATTTTGATCTTGAACTGGTTTGCATTTTGCTTCTTCGGATCTGCCCTCAATTCGTACACGCTGGATCGGCTTCCTGAACCTGTTTGTATATCTTTGTTATCAGGTTTTGTCTGCCTGATAAAAGATGTTTTGCATAACCCTTCCAGTCAGTGAAGGAAGCATTGAACAAAATCCATGTATTTAAATGTTTTTAAATATTAGACTCATTATTCAAATGTGTAGAGCAATATTCGAAGTATTGGAAACGGACATACAGCTTCTTTTACTCATGAACTTGCCAACAACAGAATACATAAGGTTTATATTGACTTTATAGTCCTATGTCAGAAGCTCCTGGCCACAGATTTAGGCGGGACAGGACATTAATAATTCATAGAACAAAATTAATTGCCTCAAACAAATTTAACTTGAGGGAGGTTATAAAACTGGCTGTAAAAGTTATGCTAGAGATTATTATCTAGTGCATATTTCAAGTAACCCTGTAATAATAAGTGGAATATCAAAAAGCAGAGGCATCCAGCATCCAGTCTAGCAGCTTGTTTTGATTGGTTTTAGATGTACATTTTTTTAACTGCATGCGAGGTAATACCATTAACAAGGGTTGTCAGGTTCAGCAAAACTTTCTAGTCCAACTAACCACACAAAAGACCTTAAAGTAGACCAAAAAAATAAATAAATAAGGCATGGCAAATCAGTCTCAGCCTTTGAGTAGGAAATAAGATTACCATGGTGGTGCCCATGCATGACTTGACGAACATTACCCACTCATGGATCCCCCCCCCCTTCATCTTGAAAGGCAACCAAATTAGTATTTCAGCAGAATTTCCAACATAACATGAATGCAATTTAAAATGCGGCTTTGAATGAGGACCATGAGGTGTTTACAGGTCAGTTAAGCATACTCAAACACAAAAAGACTTCATCTAACAATTGGATTTTACCCCCGAACCTTTCAAATAATATCCCCCTATGTAATTTCCCACCATAATCTCATGAACGAACCTTTCCTTTTCATAAGTTATCTGATTGCTCTTGTATCAAAAGTGCAGTAAGCAGCTTTGCAGATGCTTAAAACGCCAAACACTTAATAAAATAAATCAGCCAAACCGCACATGTAAGCAACAAGGATTTATGCCAAGTTCAGTGTTGTTTTATAGATCCTGTTTGAGAAAAATAGTTGGAGCTAGGCCAACAGGATCCAATGATTGGCAATTCACAGTGTTTCACAATTCGTGAGAAAGACTGCAAGTTCTTATGAATAAAGCCCATGGGGTTGGTTCATCTCATCATCTTAAAAGTTGGTAGGAAAATATGAAAGGGTAGTTATCCTGTAGCTATGTGGATACAGTTGAAAATCAAACACAGACACAGAGAACATCCTGTTTATCAATTTAATGTGATGCAATAATAAAAAAATAAAAAAAACTCATTCTGAAAAAGATCCAAATACTTTTTGTATCTTTTTTTTTTTCCATATAGAGCTTTTTCTCGATCGCATGGAACTTTATTTGCATCAGATTTAGCAACCTTACCTTGATCTACAAGTAGTAGTGACAAGGTCTAAAAAAGCGACCTGTAAAGAAGACGCACGCGAACCAAAATGCATGGCGTTCATGTGCAAAACATTACATTTGTTACAAACCAAAATCTTGAAATGTAAACACGTGGAAGCAGACCGCTTCCTTTTTTCGGTCTGCTTGGTGCAATGGGTTCAAAGTTTAATCTGACTCATGACATGAAGTGATATGTACACTGGATGAAAGAAATCATTCCCAGGAAACCATTCTGTAAGAAGCAGAAAAGTCTTTCACTATTATGTGGAGTAAAAAGTGTCATGCCTACAAGAAATCTTACAATTTAACTTAGAAATTTTTTTATTTTTCTTTATTATTATTATTATTTTTTTTAATAATACTGAATCCACATGAAATATGCTCAAATACTTTCTGGCAGTATAATAAATATGGGAGGTCCTCAGTTGTTGTTTTTTTTTTTTAGAAAACCAGAAAAAACCACAAAGGAACACAAAGTTGGATAAATGGGTAAGAGCTGTTTTAATTAGCCACGTCATCTGGTAATATATCTACCATTAACCATTTGAGAGTTAATGGTGTGGCTATATTAAGCCTGGGCCACATGCTCTTGTGCCATCATGGTCATGCATACACAGTCAGGAAATGCTAACTTTTACAATCTCTTTAACCTGTAAATGAAAAACATACTTTGGCATGCATAAAAGTTAATGCAAAATTCCAACTAAGCAGTCAATACTTTTCTGAGTAGATTTACTCAGCCCAAGTTCCACATAACCCAATCAGGAAGCACCATTCCGGACAAACCAGTTGCAGTTTCAGTCAGGATGTTGTCAAACCTGTGAAGTTTGTATGACTCAGTGTTGTTTTTAAGGGCAACGTGCTACAACATGATTATAACGCATAAGATGACACTTTATCTACTTCTTCTGAATAACTACATGACCTGCTTTAATGACTTGTTTTGAACAGGGAACAAGAAACGCTAAGAAAGATAAAAGATAAGTGAACGTGTATTCATTTGTTAAAAGGTTTGCGCGCTAACAAAACACACCTGCAGTGCCTACTTATTCAGTTCATTACTAAAATTAGTTCTCCGAAATGACCAAAAGTTAAATAACAACATGTTCACAAATGCTAAGTTAATGAAATCAGGTTTCCAGGTGTATGTATGTATGTATGTATTTATTTATTTTCCAAAAATAAGTTAAGGTTATAAATACGTTCTGAACGCACATAATCTGGAACTAAAATCTGGACAAAATGTTTAAGAAAACGTCGAAGGCAGGTACAAAAACAAAAATAATCCGGCAGAAATAAACTATTCACAGACCATATAGTGTCCATAGTTAGCTTAAAAACAAACAAACCAACAAAAGAAATCCTTACCCACTCCAAGTGGAAATCCGAATACAGATGTAGACACGTGGAGCACTAATGCAAATTGTGCGATAGATACAGATAAATAATTAAATATGCAAAGAAAGGAGAACATTATAATGATCCACTTGGACATTCTGGTGATTAATATTTCACGCATCAACTCTGGTTTCCTCCCACAGTTCAAAGACATGACGATCAGATCATCTGCCTACTCTAAATTGCCCATAGATGTGAAATGAATGTGAATGGTTGTTCGCCTGTGTTGGACCTGCGACAGACTGGTGACCTGCTGAGACGTATCCTGCATCCCACCAGAAATTCAGCTAGGATTGGCCACTTTCCCCACAACCCTGATGGACAAGCGGTACAAATGTTGGGTGCATACATGGATGAATTGGTATCTTAACATCCCAGATTTTGCAGATAATTAACCAAAATTCAAAGCAACAGAAGCCAAGTAGGTAATAATATTTTTTTATTGTTTTTTTTTTTATTGATTTTTATTGGTTCAGACAGACATGCTAGATCTCTGTACAGTGTGAACGGAGAGTGAGCTCTGAATCAGTCAGACTCAAGTTGAAACATTTACACTAGGAATGGCTTCACTCTCCGAAGCAGGACCCAACATACACACAGATGATTGTTTTTTTTTGTTTTTTGTTTTTTGTTCGTTTTTTTGTTTTTTTGTTTTTGGCCAAGAATGGTGTGTATTACTGTGCCAACAGAAGAATGAACAAATCACAGATTCACTGTTGTTTTGGTACACACCATATAAGGGCTAGACTATATATACATCCTGTTCATGCCTAATGATATAGCCGACTCTATCTACACGATGGTGAAAGGTGATTACAAGGAGGAAACTAAATGTAAACAAGTGTCACAAAGTGCCAAAGTACACGGTTAAACAAAAAACCCAATAAATATCCTCAGTTTCACTCTCTACCGTATGTGCACAGCTAGGCTGTCAGTGTCTGTTACTTTTGAGCAATCAGTGAAGGCTTCAGTAAAATAAGACAGAAGGCAAAACTGAGATTTCGGTGTCCTTAATGAATCAGTGTACAACTGATGCTTGTTTTGCTTCTTCCATGTAGCAGGAGTCCTACAAACAGACAGTCAAGTATGTGAGTGAAAGCGTACCGTGATACAGCACACAGACAATCCAGTCAGAAAGCACATATCTGGACTAGAACCAACAGGAGGTGTGTATTATCTTACTGCTGCTGCAGGTAGATAAGAAGAGAATGTAAAAACCCTTTCTGCAAATTTCGCTGGAAACTTTTGTTTACTCACAGCTTTCTATTTGGAATTCCATACTCAAACCTTTCGATTCTTTGACCTACAGCCAAGGTAAACAACCTTGGTTGTTTGCTCTGCTTTACAACGATAAAGCATTCCCCAGAACCCTTGGGTCACAGTGGTATTCGAATCATTTAAAAAAAAAAAAAAAAAAAAAAAAAAAAAAAAAAAGGATAAATGCAAGTCATTCAGTCCTAATTGTGAATAGATGTAGCAGAACTAACGATGAGGCGTTTGTATAATCGTGACTGGTGAGATATTCTCTACATCAACCTTGGAACCAAACATTTACGTCTTTCTTTCAAAAGTGCATTGAGGATTAAAGTAAAAGTCGTCTATACTACGGCGCTGTATCTGACCTCACGACCCAGGTGCGGACCCCGATGTCCCCGAGCGCTGTATTTATAAAGCACATACAGCAGATCTCTGCATAACGCAAACTCTCAGTAGTCATCTAATGTCATGTTCAGAGGAATACTACATATCCGATCAATCTCAAAGCATTATTTACAATGAAGCATGACTATACTATAACAATATGAAAAAGCTTACACGTTCCTGTTTGTTTGCTTTTTTTTTCTTCTTTTTTTTTTTTTTTTAAATAGGAATGTCAAAGTGATCAGGGTTTTGTGAAATCATCTCTGCAGCGCTTCGGTCTATCTTACAAACTGGAGAGAAATCATACATCAAATGTGTCTTACTGAACAGACGATATTTTGATTCGATAAATCATCCTCACGTTTCAAGCGGCTAAAATATGAGACGTACGAGAGAAGTTTGTGAAGAGACGCCTGTGCGGTAATGAAAAAAACAAAAAAGAAACCAGTACTTTTCTTCAGGATGGAATTCAAAGTGTCTAAATTGATGTGGCTGAGCCTCAGTCTTCAACACTGGCTCTCTCTCTGAAGTACATTAAAACACTCACAAACCTTGTGAACAAAACAATGTGAAGTCTTCACACAGTGCATAAAGTCACATAAAGTGTGAGTAAGCATTTACATGGACATATTCATAATCGTGTACATGTAAGCCAGCTGACAGAATCGAGTGAATTATAAAATTCTAAACCTGCGACAAAAACAAGGTCTCGCATGCACGCTCGCTTCGGATTTTCATCCACTAATTATTGTTCGGGTTTTCCTTCAAACTAGAACGGCTGCCTGATGAATCGTCCTCATACGAGTAGTAGCAGTTTTAAACCTACTGCCTTACTTTCTTTCTTTTTTCCTTTCTTACTTTTTCTTCGTTTAGATATTTCCTTGAGTGTACAAAAATAAAAAGCAAAAGCAAAAATAAAAATAATAATAATAATAATAATTCACAATTAGACTTTGTTTTCTGTCCCTTTCAAATTTGTAAGACTTTTTTTTTTTCCTGGAAATTTTGTTCATAAAGTATACTATTTCACAACTGAAACTGACTCAACGCTGTTTTCAACCCGCGACCTTGTGGTCTAACACGAGTGCCAAATATCCAATCTCGAAGAACTTGAAAAACTCAACTGGAACTTAACCAACAGAAAGCAACACAACAAGCAAGTGGTGTAAATGGTGGCCTGATTAGCTTTTTGGGCTATTAACAGGAGCATCCGCCTTCGGTGGTGGTCGGCTCTTGCGGTTTGTCCAGCTTGATGTCGATCACTGAGGAAGCATGTTAAGGAAGAAACAGCATCAGTATTATACTATCCACCCCTCCGTGCCTCTTCACTCATTTAAACTGTTCGGCCTAGAAACCCTGATATCGTGCAATTCATCCTGAATGGACAGGTGGCGAAAAATTAAACTGATTAGAGCCAGAATTTATTTCAAGGTAACACAAAATGCCTTCATTATTAGTCTGCTGATCCAGTAAAGCAGACGTATCCAACTCAAGCGCTAGAGGGATGAAATTAGTGTTTTTTCTTCTTTCTATCACACAGAATTCAGCTCGATAATTAGCGTATGCAGTTAAATCAGGCGTGTTAAATGAGTGCTGTGGCCCTCCAGCTCTGCAGCCTGAACCCCCTGCATTAAGGAACAATGTCAGGCCAACTGGCCATAAAATATGGATCATTATTGACCCCTGGAGGCAGAACGACGACATGCAGGCTGCAGTACTATCTCTGATGCTTGAGGCGGCACTGCATTCACAACACAATCTGATGTGGACCTGCCTACGAATCCCCAGTGATGCCATGTGCACTATAGTTATATATCGTGCATTGTCAGCACTGCTGTTTGAGGAGGATGATGGCTGTCTCTTATGTGGCGATTTTATTTAACATATTTCCTCATCACCCATGGCGTCAATCACACAGACCGATGATATCAAATGTTTGGTAAGCCGCTGTCTCTTTTCTTACATGTAGAAAAAGTAAGGAAAATGTAAATATTACTTCATGACAACACGAGCCTAATTCACACGCTGTTGAAAATGACGCCTTTCCATAATGAGTGATGTCACCTTCTGTCTTCTATCGGTGAAGCATTAGTCATCATTAGGCATCGGATTACATCCTAACCTCAGTTTTCCGACAGAGTAGATATCATTTTTGCGTCATGTGTCTGCATTAAAATGTCATGCGTCTGTCACAGAGAGGGGCTACATATATTAGCTATATATTAATGTTATTATATAATTTAGATGTCATGGAGTGCAAGTAAAAAAGCAGCTTATGAAAAATAAGTGTCAAGATGTATTTTGGTGTCCGCATTATTGAGTTTTGCACTTGACTAAACTCAACCAAAATGTTTTCTATATTATTCATGTATTTGTTTTAAATGACAAAAGTTCATAATTACATACATTATGTGGAAAAGGGATATTCTGTATCAGTTACGATGTACAATAGCTAGGGTATTCTGTATTCATAAATCTAAAATAAATACTATGTACATTATCATTCACGCACCCTCCAACTTTCTGCTAGAATTCTACTTTTAAGCATAGGAAACGATACCAAACTACCAAATGCAAAGCAATACTGCCTCATTTCCATAGTTCACTTTTATTTTAGATTACACTGTCATAATTAGAACCTTAAACACATCGGACGGTCTACATACCATTATTTAAGAAGCGGATGCAGTTTGAGGAATATATTGAGGAAAGGTTTTGGGTAATTTTATCTATAGTGCCACGACAAACCTAAAGATCAAAGAAATATCAGCTGATGGGCCATGGGTCTTTGGGGTCCAGGTGACATACAGAACTTGTTTCTTTTCACGGTTGTAATTTAAGGCAGAATTAGTTTTCATGCCTAAATTGCAAACTGGACTTCAAAAACAGGTCACAGAGGTTCAAACAGGGGTAAGACATGGACATTTTGTTTTGCTCTCACACACACACACACACACACACACACACACACACACACACACACACACACGCACACGCACACGCACAAATACACACACACACAAGTACAGGGCTATGACACAACACATAAATCTCGCACGCACACACAGACAAACACAGACACACAAACACAGAGACAAACACACAAACACACACAGAGACAAACACAGACAGAGACACACACACACACACATACACACACACACTCAGACAAACACAGACAGAGACACACACACACACACACAGGCAAGCAAACACACACAGACACACAAACACAAACACACACACAGAGACAAACACAGACAGAGACACACACACACACACAGGCAAGCAAACACACACACACACAGGCAAGCAAACACACACAGACACACAAACACACACACAGAGACAAACACACACACACAGGCAAGCAAACACACACACACACACACACACACACACACACACACACACACACACACACACATAGACAAACACACAAACACACACAGACAGACACAGACAGATAGACACA
>JAQLOM010000035.1:8267936-8286218 GCA_030068315.1 Chrysichthys thysi
TGTGTGTGTGTGTGTGTGTGTGTGTGTGTGTGTGTGTGTGTGTGTGTGTGTGTGTGTGTGTGTGTGTGGTGTTTCTGTGGGTTTGTACCTGAGCACCATCATGTAGATAGGGTTATGTGTGAGACTGGCGATGAGGGCTGCTGTAGAGATGAGGAAGATAACAGGCAGGAGGAGGTGAGGGCAGCTGTTGGCACAGGAACCAGGACGTGCACCACCCATGTCGGAGCCCACCGTCACACAGCTGCAGTTACTGAAGGACTGTGCGGAAAAATAGAAGGGCTTAGTGTAGCAGAAAGTACTTACTGCATTTAAAGCCTAAATCTCCCAAATTCACAAGAAGATTCACAGATTAAAATATGGTAAATTAGTAGTGGTCCGTAATGATAGCTGTGGTGTTCCTTAATGGTTCCTGATAGCTTATATAATTGTATTCTGATGATAATCATGTATGAATGAAAGCCCTGTTGACTCCTGGTAATAGTAACCAGAAAATCCCTAATGAAAACCTTCAGGAATTTTGTGGAAACCTTTAATCTGGTTTCTATTAAGATCATTATATCTTTTTTTCATAAGTTTTGTAAGTTCACTATTCAGATGGGCCCAAAAAAATGTATACACACTTCAACAGTGGTTATCGATGCCAATTTTCTAAAGCAAGATGGTACACCACCACACTACCACCAAGACGTGGGACCCTCGATCTCGATGACATTCTACCCTTTGATCTCAATTAAAGTCTAGTGATACAGCTTTTATACAGATGTTTTTCATGTTGAAGTGTGGATACATTTTGTGGGCCCCTCTGTATACATACTTGTACTAATAGAAGAACTTGATACTACTGTGACATAATAGTTAGCCTAATGTTAGCTAGCTTGGTAAAGATGATGGCTATAGATTTGCATAATATTATAGCTCTTGGGCTTGGTTTGAATTACAATATTTAGCATATAACAAGATGTCTTGTTAGCAAACATTGTGGGTTACTAAAGTTAAATAGATCGTGCTGCTGAAGACATAACATTCGATTAGCCGACTACTTAGCAGGCCACAAAAGATAGCTGGCTAGCTTAGTTAATGTTGCTTCCTAATGATGTACTTTTTCTGTATGGCCAAATAGGTCGGACTATTGAAGCATAATGTCCCCAGTAATGACTCTGGACTATGAGTAAGGGTTTGTTATTGATCTTGTTTTTAATAGGAAAAACCTCAAAAGATTCATAATCACACAAACGTGCTTGAAAATGTACATTTCAAAATGTGCCAGTTGTTTTGTGTACTCAAACTTATATAAACAGCTAATTAGTAATCAACAGAATGTAACCACTTATTATCATCATGCAGTGTGCTTTCCTGACCCTGAAGCTCCATTCAGTCACTATATAAGCTCCAATAGAAATAAAGGCTCACATTCAAACTAACATTCAAAAATTATATGTATTTACACATACACTATATGGCCAAAAGTATGTGGACACCTAACCATCACATCATCATATGTGTTTGTTGAACATCCTACTCCAAAGTTGGTACTCCTGTTGCTACTGAATCAGCCTCCTCCCTTGGAAAGGTTTTACACTAGATTTTAGAGCGTGGCTGTGGGAATTTCCGCCTATTCATCCACAAGAGCATTTGTGAGATCAACCACTGATGTAGGGTGAAAAGACTTGGGGTGCAGTCAGCATTCCAGTTCTTCCCAGAAGTGTTCAGTGGGGTTGAGGTCAGGGCTCTGCACAGGACACTCATGTTCTTCTACTCTAACTTTGGCTAGCCTTGTCTTCACCGACCTTGTTTTGTGCACACTGGAACATGTTTGGGGCTCCTTTGTTCCACTAAAGCTAAATGGCAATGCTACAGGATACAAAGACATCCTGTATAACTATGTGCTTTCAACATTGTGGCAACAGTTTGGGGAAGACCTACATATGGAGGTCATGATCAGGTGTGCACATATTTTTGGACACATACGGTTTACCTCATCTATCTGTTGACAAAGTATGGCAGCCACAAACCACATCAAGTGCTCATTATTAGCAGTTTTAGGGTCAGCCAGTTGGGTTCGAGATCTCTTACCTGAATCCTAAATTTATTTTTGGGGTCCTTGGTAAAGCTGGTGCAACCTGCGTGGCATGGTGAAAGGTATTCAATGTTGTCATCCCCACACACTGGGTTGAAGACACTCCTGGGACATGAGCAGTTGGAATTGCAGGATAACAATGGCCTGCAGGACATTAGTTTAAATAAATAAATAAATAAATGAAACACATGGCTTGTCTTAAACACAATGATTATAGAAAAGATTTCCTTGCTAACTTAATCCACAGGTAACATGAATATGGGCAAACAAGGAATATAGGTCAGGCCTCTAACCTATTTAATGTGTTTTTTCACATTCAGAGGGGGAAAAAATCAGTCCATAGAGTACACTACACAGATTCCTAGTTTTTGAATTCTTAGTGCTATAGGTGAAGTGACATCCTGGCTGCTTTCCCCCCATTTTTTAATTTGGTACTACAGTCAGTAAGGGGGCAGATGATGCAGTATAAAGAGCATATAATAAGCATTGAGAGCACGCAGAATATCTCCATTGCCAATAGACACTGAGTGAGGCTAGGTTGATTTAGCTATAGTCACATGTTTTCTGTAGAACACTCTAGAGGCTGACAGCAGACACAGACAAATCCCAATAGGACAGAATACACTGTGCTGTCAGGGACTGAACCTTGTAAGAGCGTTTGTATGCTTTTATACATTAACGATTTTATTTTACATCTATTACTGAGTCACTGTGTTGACAGCATAGTGGCTTAGTCGCTAGATTTGGTGACTTCTTATACCCTTTTAATGACTTCCTTTCAAACTTGGCAACAAACCTAGTGGCTTTTAAAGTAGATTTTTGTTAGTATCCTGCACTTGACACAGTACTGCAGCTCACATCATAGCTGCTGGTTATACACGCTGAGAAAACAGGTTTGGTTGTCCCACCGCCAACATATGAAGCCTGGCTGAATTGTCTTTGCATAAGCAAAGAGTTTTCAAGGATCAATAACTGTTCACCATTGTTCCCAACGATGAATCACTGACCACTGTTGTTCTCAATAACTGAATCACTGTTATGCCCAACAACCAATCACTGATCACTGTTTTGGGTTCCACCCATGCACTTTTGTTTTTTATTTTTAACCCTCTTCATAGCTGCTTTTACAAGAAATACAATAAAGCATCCATTTCCACCATGTCTGTTTCCCAACTACACCCTACCACTGCATTTTTGTGCCTTCATCTTTCATAGAAATTAGAGTATTTTGTAAAACACGTAAATAGTTGGTTTGACTGCCTTCAGAAAATCTTCTCTCGATGTAAGTTTTTTGGCATGCAAATACTCGGATGATTCAGTAAATCTGCAAATTAGTCCATGGCATCATCTGGTGAATTCTAGTGACTCACTTCGGAAGAATTCTAGTACTGCTGGTCAAAACCACAAGCAGCACTCAAACAGCTTTATGGTTCAAAATGGCACAGCTGTTTAGAACATTGGCACAAGCCTGGCTGAACATCTCATTTCAGCACTGCTTATGAAAAATGCAGGAAATCATTCATCTGTGCCCTCCTGTAAGCCGTCCTGTAAATTAGTATGAATTTGGATTATGAGAATCCAAATAAAACATAGAAACACTACAATAGATGGAAATGTTCCCCCCTCATTGTCTATGTAATAGGTTTGTTATGTGCTTGTATCTGTGTAAACCTGAATGTTTGCATGCCGTTAGAATGCTTTTAGCACTATCCTCTCCACTGAGGAGTGTCGCAAAATGTTTACTGCTGAATACACAGTCAAAGAGGCGCTGCACAATGATGAATGGTTTCACAAGAAACTGGGGCACAAGAAACTAGTATTGTAGTATCCGTTATTTAGGTCAACACAGAATACATTTGGATGCAGATATGTTATTGGGATTTTTTTTCTTTCATTCTCTTTTGTTTCATTTCCCTTCAGTCTCAACAGTTTATCTTGGTCAGAGTCAGAGTGGATCCCATGCCTTGAGGCCAAGATACCCTAGGCATGAGGCCAGGATCCACCATAAATAGGATGCAGTCAGGGTGCCATGCATACATACACACTTTTGGGGTAATTTAGCATAGCTAATCCACCTACTATCAGGTTTCCAGAGGACACTGGAGTACCTAGAAGAAAGCCCATGCAAACATAGGGAGAATATGCAAAACTTCACACAGACAGTAACCTAAGCTCAGGATTGAACTGAGGACCCTCCACTCACCACCAAGCCATCTGAGTTAATCCACTAACAATGGACACTAATAAAGTTACTTATTGCTAACCTTATTGCTATAAAGTTTAATCTAATAGCCTGTGTCATTAAGACCTTCATCATTTGCTAAACAGCAAACAGAACGGGAAAGGTAAGCATTGGAAGCTACATAAACCAATTTAATTATTAGCTTGCTATATTTAACTCACCCACTGGATCCACTGTGTGGGTAAACCGTAGAGACTGTTTGAGTGGAGCAGCCCAAGAAGAACAGAGGAACACACAGCACTGTGGAGAGGCTGAGCAATGCTACAGAGAAACGTGGAATAACTCGAAGTGACAGGCCCCAGCGTTTCATGATTACACCCCCCAACAGCATCCCAATGGCTGCTGAGGGCAGATTTACAGCACCTGAACAAGCAACGCACACATTTTCAGGCAAAAGGTAGACTTTAGACCTTTTGTGTTTTGTGTAATTATATGTACAGAGACTGTATATCATCTCTCTGCATGACGTTGTAACACACCTATGAGAAGATTGCTGTAAGCGGCCGAGGTGCTGTACTGCCACTCGAGGAACTTGTTGAGGAAGGTGGCGAGTCCGGCCATCACCGAGGAGAAGCAGCATTGGGTCAGAACCAGCAGCAAGAAGAGCGGACTGACCAACAGCCGCACAAACAGGCGTGGGAACACTGAGCAGAAAACACATGTGCATGTCTACACCTCTCCATGTAAACATATCATGATGTCAGAGCTGCTAAATCTCTAAGATATAGTCAGGTCCTGTTTCAGCAGAAGCAAAAGGCAGTATGAGTCATGAAAAAGCCTGGCAGGCAGCACACTGTGCAAACTACTGGAGTAAGCAATGAGAATATGATAGCTGACAACCTAGGAGCCTGAGTCATGTCAGTGTGGACGTGTGGTGGAAATCCTTGTCAGTTTTATTTACAAAGTGTCCAAGAGTGCCACAGTTCCACAAAATGAACCAGCCATGATCGGGGACAGTGTACTCACGTTTGAGGAAATCCAGCATAGAGATGTCAGAACTCTTGTGGCTGACTGTCAAAATGTCCCCGTCAGTTGCAATGCTCTGCAAAATAACCACAGTGGTGAAATTAAAACCACCTTGTTTATTAAAAAAAAACAAAAAAAAAAAACAACCCAGTATGCAGCATTCAGAAAATCAGGGCTCTCGTAAGGAACTTTCTCATAAGGGCTTTAGGCACTTTTTTGACATGTAGAAGTTTTTTGGTTTTTTTTATAACAGGAAGAATGACATTCTGGAGTAAATATGTAAAATTAACAGCTGAAACAAGCCACAAGGTTCTTGACATCAATTCAGGCCATAGGATTTACTAACCAAAATAAGGTGAGTCAATATTCCCAGTGTTTCAGTATTTCAGGACAAGTACTCACTCATACAATTCCTGCAGTGGCTTTAAAAAAAAAGAAGAAGCTATATTTCAGGAAGTTGCAGTTGCAAGACTGAAACAGGACACTCACATTATTTACATGCATGGCCCTGGGGAAGAAAAAGTAGGGGATGGAGGTGAGGAACATGCCCCCAGCAGAGATCAACAAACCCATCCACCACGCTCCAACCCAACGAGGGTCAATAGGGATCAACTCCTGAGCCCCAGCTACAAAAGAAAGAAAGTATGAGCAGGGGTTACGTAGGGGTTCAAGGTTTCATCTCAAGTAAAACCCAGCCTGTTGCATATATCTTTTTATCAGAACGCCATTTTAACAGACACTTGCTCTAACAAATGTGAAAATTACTGTCGCATACCTTGCATACTAGCAAATGTGTGTTCAAAAGTGTCAGTCATCCAGTCAGTATTACGATCAAGTTCCCACAGGCAATTAGAGCTCAGGTATTTTAGAAATGCTCAGCAAATATTTATGTAAAGATGGTAAAACATCATAAAGGTAAAAGATATTTTAAACATAGGTCAAATACTATTCACCACAACCTGTGGATATAAAAAGGCTACACGCCCCTGTAACCAACAAAATTAAAAAAGTGAAAAACAAGTGGAAACATTTCAGGGGGGGGGGGGGGACAACAAGAAAAAAACCTGGGGGGCTCTGTTTTAAGGCTCATAATTGCAAAAGTGGTCCAGATCTACCAAATTGCAATGGGATTTCCTGTACGCAAGTTGTTTCACAGGTTCTCATAAGATTTAGATCTGGACTCTGACGGACATTCCAAAACGTTGATAATCTAGTCATTCCTAAAGCATGATGCTATCACCACCATGCTTCACTGTGGATACGATGTTTTCTGGTTTGATATTCAACAAGAGTTCACCACTTTTAACAATAATACATACTACCAAATGGTTTGGGGTGATTTATGTGGGCTTGGTTTTTTTGGAGTTTTTTTTTTTTCCCATAAAAAAATGCTTCCATCGAGCCACCCTACGACCTTATTAGCCCAGGGAGTGAACAGTACTTGCCAGATACACTATATGGCCAAATGTTCGTGGACACCTGACCACCACACCCATGTGTGCTTTTTGAACATCCCAGTCCAAATTTAATCTTCCTTTTCTGTTAATAATAAACTCCTCTAAAAGGCATACAAAGGCATCCTATATGCTTCCGATTGTGTAGCAACAGTGGAGAAGACCCACTTATGTGTGTGATGGCAATATAGTATATTCCTGCAGCTCTTTTACTGTAGCTGTAGGGCTCTTGGCAGCCTCTCAGATGAGCTTTTGTTTTGTCTTTTTGTCAGTTTTGGAGGGATGCCCTGTTCTTGGTAATGTCACTGTGCTGGCCTGTTTTTTTTTTTTTTTTTTAACTGGCCTTCACAGTGTTCAGTGATGCATCTAATGCTTTGAAAATTCTTTTGTACTCCGCTCTTGATTGATACCAGCAGTTGGATAAACCAAGCAGATATCAAGAAAAACCTACAGAAACAACTGAACAACGTTATTTGGGCTTAATCAGAATCACTTCACTGATGACACTGTATGACACTTACATTTAAACACAAGTGATTCCAAATGACTCTGAGCATAGTAACATGCCCCATTATAAAAGGGTGAGCATACTTGTTTTTTTTTTTTCTTTTCCTTATTTTTTTCTTCTTGAAATGTTTCTATTTGTGTCTGACTTGAATTTCGCTGGTTGCTATATCACATTGAAGGTAAGAGATCTGACATGAGTTATCCTGGTTTTCATTTTTTTACATCACAAAAACATTGTGACGGCATTTTAAACAGGGTGTGAATACTTTTTATATCCACTATATATATGCATGTTTCTGGCAAAAAAAAACCCAGCTCCTTTTTATCTGTTCGCAACCCACTATATCTACATTTTACCTTGAAACACAATCATTAAATTTCTCTCAACAATCGTTTTGTTGGTTTTTTTTGCATTCAAGGATAAATCCGCCTCCACACATCTCATCTGTGAAACAACCTTTTTTATAAGGTCATCTCCAGATTATGAAGAACATACATTTTACTCCACATTTATTCAGCCATGTTACTTGAACATATTCGCCCCTCGTGAAATATTCTGAATGTTTCATACGATCGTGCATCATCTGAATTTAATTTAATAAAGGGAATTAGAGGAACAAGTTCTCTCCTTTTTTCCTCCTTTCGTTTCAGTGACGACACTGTTATCCAAACTAAAGATTTAAAGTCAAGCACCGACTAAAAAAACGAAATGTCTGGAATTGGCAGGTGTATCATTAAGGAATAAATCGACAAATCCATCTTATAAAATATTTGTCTTCCCACTGACATTTCAGCAGAGCTGAAATCAGGACTGGAGCTGTAGAAATCTATCAGGGCTTAAAGATGGAAGATGTGTATAATTTACCAGACCCCAGAGGATCCAACCTTGTGTTCTGCACATCTTTGTCTTCCCTGTACTAACATCACTAAGCTCATCAGCCAATCATCAAGTATTTCATCAGGAGCTTTAATCATGAGCTTTAAACAAAAGGAAGTACTGACTCAACCTGAAGAACAGTCTGCTGAAAAAGAAACCGTACCTGGATTAACTCGGTCCACGTCCACATAGATCCTCAGCACCACAGATGCAAGGAGATAGCCAAAGGCAGGCCCGAACACAGACACGGCAAAGAGTATGGCTGGAGCAAAGAAATACACTTTTATGAGAAACATAGCACTAATGCATGCTGGTACACCCTCTGCAAAGACAATATTACAGGTCTGAACAGCTAGGTAGTTACCGATGTAGAGCGGGGAGTTGCCTGGCCCAGCGAAGTCATCCACATATGAGATTCCAAAGGGTTGTATAGGGACGGAGCCGATTCCAAACAACATTTGAGCCACGGCCATCAGCACCCACAGCTTTGTATTGTCCACAAGCTTGCGGGTGTCCTGATGACTACATGTCTCATTGGATGACACATTGACACGCAGAGTATGGAGACTGCACATGTCCTTCCTGCTGTCTGTGGAACAGAAGGGCATATGCTAACATGAGTACATAAGTTCATAACTTCAGTATGTCCCACAAGTGTAAAACACATTAATAGTAATATTAATATGAACAGAAAAACAGTAGCATTAATTAAAATTGGAAACGTTTGTGCTCAGTGGCTACGGTGTGTGTCTGACTGAGAGACATGTTTGAATTTGCCTATGACATGTTTGAATACTATGACTATTTTGTTGCATCCTTACTCTAAAACGTAAGAACTAATCTGACTGAAATACAGGGTTAACAAGTAGTACGTTGGTGGTTTTTTTCCACATCCATGACTCATTTCTCTCATTGGTACTACCAGGTCATATGATGAGCAGATATCCCAAGAACATCATGAAATGGTGAGCAAAAATGCACTAATCAGCATTCCACAGAGCTTGTATCTTCCCTTTTTTTTCACCTGCACTGAGATTAATGTCTTGCAGCTAATGCCTGTCGCGGCACAGCCCTCACAAACTGTAAATACACCCCACACACACCTTTTTCATTTGCAATCTCTGACCTTCTCTCTAATTCAGCCCAGACATCTTATTTTCAGAACTCCTCTACTTTACCCAAGGTTTTATTTATCTACAATCTTCATATTTTTGTTTACATAATTCTAATACAATTTGTTCTTTTGGGTTTTTTTTTTTTTCCAAGTCTGACTTTTCATTGCGTGCACACCTGTGGCGAAGACGAGATGTACTGTACCTCACCAGGGTGCGGAGGCTCTGAAGCAACTTCCTGTTGCCAAGGGTACAGGAGAGATCTTAAGCCTGTGTCCTGTTTACAATATCTTTCTCATTGGTGGATGTTGTTTTAGACCCCCACTATGTTTCGTCTCGTTTTCTAGTCTGCTTTTTAATTGTAGTGGATGTTATTATATTCATGAGTTCATGGCCCTGAGGGTGTTTTTTTTTTTTTTGTTGCTCTATGTGCAATATTGAACAGCGTTGAGCCAGTCTAGCCACTTTCCTCTGGCACAAACCACTGTGGAATGATGGCAACGAGCTCAGTATGGCTGCCGATCACAGGCATGATGTGAACCTGAGCTTATGGTTGGCCCACCTTCACCCAAATATGTAACGGTCACATTTATGCCACTTTTAGCCCAAAGAGTAAGTGAAAGGGCTTTTTTGTTTGTCCTTCTGGGCCAACCCAATTTACATGGCTGGATAGTGACCTTTAATCCTAAACCATCGATGGCTATACAGAAGACAATTTGAAGTTGTTTCATTTCGCAGTGACGCTTCGCGTTACCAGTTTTGACGAGTGACATAAACAGTGAACAGTGGAGACCTCTGTTTTGAATTCGATGTGGAGAGGTTAAACGCAAGCGTTTCTGTCCAATAATCTTTAAACATTAGTTTCACTGTAAAAGAAAAGTCTGTGCATATATATTTGAAAATCTGTGTAATCTCGGATCTGTTACAGAAGACAAGCTGGATCACGTTTAGAAAAACACGTTTGTGTCGCTAAACTGTGGTCGTTTGTCCAGTATATTGTCTCTGTGCATGCATGTGTTTTTCCCAAGTATGTGACTCGGTCCCTTGAAAAACTTGGCTGCGTCTGCTGCTGCACCGCAGTCCTTTGACTTCTGGTCTAAACTCGATTAAACAGTATTTGGCCCAAAACTGTCACCTGTCAATTCACTTTTATTTATACATGTAAAAAGTTGTCACCATCTCATGATGGCCAGAGATGCTAGTAGCTAGTAAAGCATGCTCACCTTTCAGTACAGAGTCATAGGAATATGGTGGAGACAGGAAGTGAGGTAATGTTAGAATCAGGGCACTGAGGGACATCAGCAGGCCTCCCAGTCCAATAAGACGAGGGCGATGGACACGGCTTCCTAGGTAACTGACAAACACTATCAGCACCATATTCCCCACCTTCACAGAGAAGACACACACACACACACACACACACACACACACATACGCACACACGCACCTCATTACTCTGCTTAAATAGGACAGGCTACATGGTAACTAAACTCTCTTAATGTCTGTTTGCTAAACAACATAATGTAAAATTGCTGCTGCTGCAAGGTCGGTTTTCAGTACAGCAGCATATTAAAATATGCTCAAAAAGCCTATTTTTAAGCCTTTGTTTAAAAAAACTATTAACTGAATAAAAGTTGTGGCAATGTTTCAGCAAATCTCAACTCGGGTTTTCAATGACCATGAGCTAACATTAATTACGGTTTTCATTTCAGATATAACTTCAAAGAGGACGGAGGCAATTTGCTCCTGGGGAGAAAAATGCCACCATGACATTTTAGGTTCAATTGGAAATTTCACGATTGGCATTTACGGTATCTTTGTACCTCCTACTATGACATCTGCTACAGTTCCTGTTGTGACCTAGATGGCAATATCAAGATGCTGTAAGACGTTTTGTAATAATGTCTGCAGCTTGAAAGGAAATCATCATGACTGTCTTGAAAAACCACAAGACTTCATGGAAAGGTGAATGTAAAAACAGTTAATGGAAACTAGTTAAGGGAAATACTAACGTTAGCAAATATGCAAATTTCGACTGGACAGAAAAAAATCCAAGTCTGAAACTTGTTTGCCTGACATGGAACTTAAACTATTTCATCATCAGACAAGTCCTGGGGTGTAATTTGCTTTGCATTGAGCACCTCGTGTAGGGAGGAGATAGTTCCCGAGGACAGACTGTCAAGGCCGAAACGTCTCTCGATGGTGGTGATGGTGCTCTTAAAGTATGCTGAGTGCAGCAGCTGGGTGAGCTGGAGCAGGCCATGGCACAACACGAAGAACTGTGAGAGAAGAGAACAGACATTTAATGATTTAATGTTGTGCATTGTGTTCAGCATGATCAACAAAATGTTTGAATAATTAGAGACAATGCAACTGAAAGGTTAGTATGTTAGCAAGAGAGACTTAATCTGGTCTTGGCTTTGCCTTTTTCAGTCCCATGTTCTCCCCATATCCATATGGGTTTCTGCTGAGTTTCCTCTCATGTCCCAAAAACATGCCAGTAGGTGGATTAGCAACTCTCGGGACAGTGGTTAAGACGTTGGACTACCGATCGGAAGGTTATGGGTTCAAATTCCTACACTGGCAAGCTACCAGTGCTGGGCTCTTGAGCAAGGCCCTTAACCCTCAACTGCTCAGTTGTATAAATGATATAAACGGAAGTCGCTCTGGATAAGGGCGTCTGCCAAATGACGTAAAATATAAATTTAAATTTAGTGAATGTGTGTGCATTAGAAGTGTAACCGAATTCAGACTGAACCCATGTTGTTTTAAACAAATACAGAGATAAACAGGAAGCAAGTGCACTATTGTTTTTTGTTTTGTATTTTTTTAAATACAGATACGAATGTTTGGAGCACTAAACGGATACACATAGAAGTGACTTCCTAGTGTGCACGGTGGCCTGCAGTGGATAAGACTCCAAACAGTCACACCCAGTGTTCCCAGGATGGGCTCCGGATACACTGCGGTTACTGAAGATGATGATAAGCAAGGCTGGCACAAGATATTCTCACAATTCTTTCCTCTCTCCCTCCCAATGTGTCCATTTCACCTTAAGTCAGCGAGAGAAAAGTACCTAGAACGGCACGTAATCCTCTGAATGGAGGCTAACGCAACACTGTGCAAAGGAGTCACTTGGTGTTTGTATTTGAAATGGAATGCTGGGAGTGTGAGGCTGTCTGTTTTAAATTACCCAGATAAACAGCGTTGTCTTCGTTCGAGCCCCGAGGCACAGCTAAGTGTGAAAAAATTTGTTTTTAAAGAATCTTCAGTTTCCTTCAGAACTAACAGGCTCTTGAGGTATGACTGTGTGATAAGGCAAAGCTAAACTCCCTAAAGGCGCAGCATTGAAAGTCGAATCACCTTACACAAAAGCCATGTGTCAAATAGGAGTTCAGTAACGTGCGGTGCTCATCCTGCGCTTTGCAGTCGGCAGCGCTAAACTGTGCAGGCAGCACTGTTTGCTTTGAGGACTTTCATTCACATCTTTGCCAAAGATATAGCAGAGATCAAAGCTCATCGATTTGGACCGGTTCCCAAAACACTCCGAGAAGTACACATAGAGAGAGGAAAACACATGGAGATACTACGTTTGCTTTCACTCACGTCTTATTTGAAGGACTTGAGACAACATTTTAAGAAGCACAGAAACAAGAGGAAATCTCATAGCACAGATCTGGACTGGATTTATTCCCCAACACACATGGCAAATTCGATTCTTTTGCCCCGTGCCAACTATGAGCAGGCGCTAAGCCTTCCATCCCTTGGAACAAGTTCATAGGTGCTCATTATTTGGTTTGTTGGTGCACACAATAAGCCCTTTTACACCCTGATAGTTGCTCAAGTTTTGTCTGTGTTTTCCAACAAATGCTTTTTCGTACTCGGACCTACTTTAATAGCCTCGTCATGCTCGCCCGGCCTTAACGGACACTTTTGTTAGCTTTCTGAACAGCAACTCTACGTCTCTCCACTTCAGAAGTTTAATATGATGTCCTTTTAAATGACTGTATAAACAAAGTAGGAACATGTTCTTTATTTAGCCTGGCCGTGCCACAGCAAGTCTGGATCATTTCAAGTGCAGTATTGGAATAAAGTTGTAGCAGAAGGTTTTCATCTTTTCAACAGCTCTCAGACTGACACCGCCACTATAGATAGATTGTTTATCTCCTGAGCCTTAAGAATTCACCATAGCTCCGGTGTATCCTCAGCATTAGCTCCCAGACTCGAATTAGGATCTCTTGCAAACTCCAGCTGGCAGGATCATTCTCTGTCGTTCAAGGAGACAGTGCGGCGATGACACCTGTATTTATCGCTCATTGTGTCATTAATGACAATCTTTCAGCAGCCTCGAGCGAGTGCCGACCGCACATATTACCTTCTTTTGTAATGAAGTGATTGTGCAAATAACTTGCAGAGTCTTGGAGAAAAACCAGGACCATGTACTGACATAAAGATTGTTTTCAGATACATATTTTGCTTAGCCTCCTTTCAAGTAGTTATGCCCTGGCAGGCCTGCACACTGCTGTCTAGGAAGCTATAAAAAGTAATGACAGTCTAAATCTGGGCCTTTTTTTTTTCTTTGAGTGATGTCTTTGTATTTATTCTGCCTCAATTCTGGTTATTCAACACACAATATAGTGTAAGACATGGACTAGTCATTCCATACTAGCGTAAGCTTGGTGGTCTTGCTAGTTGTTATGTTCCAACTATATGCAGCTTCACTAGATAGGCTTTTTGTTTTTAGTTCTTGGTATACAGTTGATGCTCATTAAGTCTTCTGAAATCACATTAAAACTCAAAATCCAACCAGCCCTCTTTGTTCCGGTTGTAGCTCCAGCCATTGAGCGCGCTTTAGACGTGACAGGAGGAGAAATCCGCATCTTGTAAAAGCCTCTCATCCTGGCCTCCATTGTGGTGCATCCCGAGCCCCACTGTGAGTGAAGAATCAGGGGAAGGGCTAGCTACAAAACTCTTGAATGCGTCTCTTATCTAATACTGTACATGTCAAGCTGAGAAAGGATTGCTCCGTGTGCCAGACATATTTCAAACAACATATAACTCAAAGGTTTTACAGTACAAGTAATTATTTGCACCGTGACAACTTAAAATAATCAACGTGTTCTCTTGCCTAGCGTTTGGCTCGTCCCAGCGTAGCATGCAGAAGGTTTTTTAGGACTGAAGGAAGAAAAACAAAGCCATGCTGCTACTCCAGTTGTATCGTTTCCAGACAATGAAGAATATCCATCCATCCATTATCTGTTCTCCTTATACACTGAGGGTCACGGGATAGTTGGAACCAATCATAGGTGACTTCGGGTGAGAGGCAAGGTACATTCTGGGCAGGTTACCAAAGTACTGCAGGGCTAACACAGAGAGGAACAACCATTCACACTCACGTTGACACCTATGGGTGATTTAGAATAGCCAGTTGACTTTCTCTGCCTGTCTCTGGGCTGTGGTTGGAAACCGGAGTACCCGGAGGAAACCCACATGGACACGGGGAGAACACGCAAACGCCACACAGAAAGGCGTGGTCGACACCAGGGATCAAACCCAGGACCTTCTTGCTGTGAGGAGACAGTGCTAACCAGGAAAATACCTTCTTGATGAAACTGAAATATAAGACAAATCTAACTTTTATTTGAAGTAATTTAAGTTTTTTTAACTCACAAAAATACATAATTGTTGGCACTGCAAAAAAATCAAGATGTACCCAGAGGAACCCCACACAGGCACAGGGAGAACAAGTAAACTCAGCATAGAAAGGCTGAAAGGTTTGAACCCAGAACCTTCTTGCTGTGAGGTGACAGTGCTAACCACTGCACCACCAGGGAAGAATCTGTTGTCTTAAATCAGGGGTTGCGATGGAAGAGAGCGGCACGGCCCGGTACCAAAAGACCCACGGACCGGTACCGGTCCGCGGCCTGGTGGTTGGGAACCCCTTAAATTTGTCCAGAAATATTTGTAAATGTAACCCCATACCCAACCACCGGGCCGTGGATATTTTGGTACCGGTCTCAATCATGCTTGAGATTTGTAACTATAGCAGCTACCCCCCCACCCCCACCCCCGCTCGCACCATTTCACCCGGGGGGGGGGTGGGGTCGCGACATAGTGACAGGACCTGAATTTGGGTCGCGCCCAAAAAAGTTTAAGAATCACTGTCTTAAATGACTAACACATGAACTGCCATTTCATCCCTTTTACAGCTTGGTGTGATGCAAAAAGAACTTTCAGAAATGACAATGACCAGGCAAACACAGAAATGGTAAAGCTTGCACAAGAGGAAAGACCTGTTGCTGACTTAACACCATCGTGGGCTGAACTGTAGCCCATTAAATATGACACACCTATACCTGTCCTGCTTTCCAACCTGTGCTTTTGCAAATGCCAAACTCCAGAAAGTCGACACAATGCAGGGGTGAAATTTTGCCGCATGTTCAAGCAACAAAAACATGACAAAGATCCTTATCCATATTCATCACGCTCAACCCCAACTGATAACTCACTCACCATGAAATATATTCATTCGGCAAATTTTGTATAGAGTTGGTTTTTTTGGGGTTTTTTTTCATGCAGAATGTGTTCTGCTTAAAAACTTGATTTTAACCTAGGTGAATATGTTGCTAGTGCACCAGCCGTTCCCTTCCTCTACAATGGACGACGCAGTCAACCCTTTAAGGTTTAGTATTCAGTTTGTCATCATTCTGATTAACAGTATGTCACTGTGTTATAATAGTTCTGAAACTAACAACAAAATGGAGGTACAGCAGTCTTAAATGTAACTCTGGATCCCACCAGGTTCCAACACTTCAGAAGACTAAACATCCATTAATATTCCAAACCATGGAACTGTAAGACTCTGCTTGATTTTTTTTCTTCTTCTTCCAAAAATGAGCTAGAAAAAAATAACCTTATAAATACATTGTCATGTACTGATTAGTACACGATACACTTTAGGAGGAACTTAAAAAAACCCAAAACCATATATCATAAAACCATTTACAAATTCATAACCGATATAATTTTAGAACCAACTCTAAAACCGAGATCACAACATAAAAAATAGAACATAAGCTAGACGTGACATTATATCTGCACTGATCTTATTAAGAAACAAATCTATTACTCAGGATCTCAAAATCACAGTGTTGCCACACAGAACCCTGTATCTTCAAAAATTTCATGAGCAGGAAAGTGCAGGGTTTTTGTTTTTTTTTTTACTTCGTCATCAACCATTGTGTTCTTTATCTCCGATTCCTCCTCATTGTCCTGAGTCCTGGCCTTTGCTTTACTTTGCACTGTAACTATGAACTCTGTGACACCAAAACACCTTTTCACTCCATGGCCAAATGACTGTCCTGTAAATAACACCTACAGCACTGAGTTAACCCTGCATCAGAGTGTTGAATTAAGACTTAATTTTGACATATCCCTAACTCTTTATGCTCATTCATGTCAAAATGGACGTTATGTAAACAGAACCGCCACAGATGTTAATTCAACATTAGGGATTGTGCTGCCTACACCTTTCTTGGACGCTTTTCAAGTCTAAGAGGTGTGTATACAATGTACGAGGACACGGAGGATGAGGCGTAACCCCCCATCCCCCCACCCCCTCACAGGCAGCAGTTGATTTGGATGTAAACAGACCTCAGTTCATCAAAACAGCACTCCAACTAAGAGAAGATTTGGAAGTGTAAGAGTGCATTCTTAGTTAGCTAGTTATATTAGGAGAGCCGGTACCACTCTTTGTCCAGGCTGTGATCTAATCCTGAGAGCAGAACATTGTGTAGTTGAGGCACGGATTCCAGAAAAGGTCAAACTCACTTGGCACGACACAGCAATAAATGAAATGGACTTGTGTATCATGAGGATACCTTTGTTGAATGATGTTTACACACCATGAATAAGACAAAGCATCAAAGTGAACACTGGTCCAAAGCACAACTAACATGATCAGAGGTTCTATTCGCTCTGTAACAATGCATAGTATATATTTGGGAATACTAGGTCCCGTCCTGATAGACTACAGCTGTGTAATAGAAGTTTGCAAGTCCACTTTTAATGTCACCTGAACTGCTGTGAGCTCTCATTCTGTACCAGGGAGAGAAAAAAAAGGCTTGGCTAGGGTCCGAAGTTTAATGGCGATCGATCAAGTAAGCATGAAGCACAAGCAAGAAGCCAACCAAATGAAGTCCCTCATGAGAAATGGATAAACTGTTGCAGCAGTGTTACTTAGTAATATAACCATGGTTACACACACACACACACACACACACAATTCTTCATAAGACACAAATGTACATTCAGAGACATGAATTCACAGAGATTCAAGAAAGCGTGCAGTGAGGTTTTACATTTGCTTTATATTTGGTTTGGGTCTTGTATCTAGGGTTCCACACTCAAAAACATGCAGGCTGTAAATGATTATTTTGTCATTTATTCTCTTAAAGTTACGAGGAAACTCATTCGATCTGACTTATATCCTACGCAGGCTACAGTTGAGTACACAATGCTGAATACTAGATCAACAATTGAATTTTTTTTTAGCGTTTTGAAAAGAATACAGCATTTTTCTCCCCACGATTCCAATTTTTTGATGAACAGCTGATGCTCAGTACGATGAAGTTTCTGTGCAAGGCTCAGTAGCAGCCCGTGCATTACAGGAGTGAAAAACTGAATCAGGGGATCTCAGCTCCAGATGTGGACACGGTATCCTGCACAGGCAGGTTTTTACCTGTGTAACACACCTGATCCAGGTCACGCAGGGTTTCATAATGAGCAGATGAGCTGGATGAGTGTGTGAGTTGCAGAATAAACCTGACTGTGCAGGACAGTGGCAGCTGAGAAACTCTGAACTAAGGTATTAGACATGCTGGTGCCAGACAGTCAGCCTTGGATAGGTTTCAGGTCAGTTACTAGACACTGATGCAGCATACACTTGTGAACCCATTACAGCATTAATTTATTGAAAGAAAGAAAGAAAGAAAGAAAGAAAGAAAGAAAGAAAGAAAGAAAGAAAGAAAGAAAGAAAGAAAGAAAGA
>JAQLOM010000035.1:8381121-8393163 GCA_030068315.1 Chrysichthys thysi
GACTATACGAGTGAGCCACAATCCCGCAGTGAGTGAGAGAGAGAAGTTGTGATCACGTGAGGCTCGGCAGATGAAGCTTATGCATACTACTCGTATTGCAAGACCTCGCTCGTTCTTCAAGTCAAAATTTATTAAAATTTCTTGCTCGTCTTGCAAAACACCCGCAGGCCAAGTTACTCGTAATCCAAGGTTCCACTGTATATTATTCAGTAACTTAGAGTTACGAAGGCTAAATTGCACCCCAGTCTTGGAATCCCTGCCTAAATTGTTATTCTGTGACTAAGAGGATACAGTGTATGTTACTCATAACCTTTTTTTAGCCAAGTCAGCTGTATATTTAAAAGGCTAATGTTGGTGGTTTCAACATTTTGTTTGTGGGTTCGCTGGCTGCTTAATGCTGATCTTTTAGCTAAACGATCACAGTCTTGTTTACAAATCTATTATAAGGATGGACTACGTGTTAAACCATGCACACAACTGCTGATTGTAGCTTCCTGTTCACACATGAATTGACTCTTATTATGGCAGGGTAATTAGATGATGAAATGACTCAGACTTTTTGGAAACTAACTAAGGAAAACAAAAACATCCACAGCCTTTCAGGCCTTCATTCTAGTACTGGTTTAACATCCTCTCATCAACTTGGTTTCATCAAGTTGCTTTACAGACAAGCTTGGGTGTTAGGTTGGACGCAAGGGCTTTCCAGTTCCAACATATCTTTAGAGCACTATTACCCCCTTCCATCCCTTTCAGATTAATGCCATTATGTATAGCTTGGGATGTCTGCTACTGATAACCATCTGCTAATTGTCCTCAAAAGGAGAGAGAGAGAGAGAGAGAGAGAGAGAGTGCAAAAAACAAAAATTCTAATTATGTGCTAGTGATTGTCACATGTGAAACACACCACAGCATAGCATGACACACAGTGCAATTCTTTCTCTGCGTTTGACCCATTCACCAAGTGAAGCAGGAGGCAGCCAAACAGCATAGCACCCGGGGAGCAGTGCTTGGGGACGGTACCTCGCTAGTCCTGAGCCTTGAACCCATAACCTTCCAACTGAAGGGCCAGTGCCCTGACCATTAGGCTACCACAGCCCAAAACACCAAACAGCTGGGATAATAGTTGTTAAGCATGGAAAGATGTCCAGGGATAACATACATTTGATGATATAATGTCAAACCAGGTTATTGTAGTCAACTTGCTAGCTAGCTAACAATTGTGTGTGTGTGTAGCAGCCAGGTTAATATTAGCTTTTTTTCTCATTGTGAAATAGCGTAAAGGCAATTTCCAGAGCTATTTAATAAGCCCTGAAGTTTGACTCCACTATTCCCCAGATTTTACTTTTCAACTAATTAACCCATGCTAAAGGAAATCATAATTCCATTTTAAAAGATTCACAGCATGAAAGGCTGGGGTTTGATTCCTGCGTCGACCTGAGCGCCTTTTCTGTACAGAGTTTGCATGTTTTCCCTGTGCCTATCTGGGTTTCCTCTGGGTACTCTGGTTTCCTCCCACAGTCCAAAAAACATGTGGGTTAGGCTGACTGGTTACTCTAAATAGCCTATTGGGGTGTGTGTGTGTGTGTATGTGTGTGTGTGTGTCTAAGGTTAGCGTGTGATATGATGCTGTTTCGTTTAGCAACAGCTAAATGGTGATTAATCTAGGTAGCTACGTTATCCATGCCCCTAGAGATAGTTTGCAAGCTATCTATTTTAACTACCTGATGTAACTGAAGTTTGCCATGCTGAAAAATCCACTTCCCCCCACACCAGTGATGAAAGTGTTGAGGACTGTAGTAGAGTACACACCAGCACTTGGATCTGCTACTGCTGCTATATACAGTATATTGAATGGAGTAAATTGTAACCCATGGCAAGTGTCATCCTCTATCTCTAACAGCCATCAAATTACCAGTAAATCAAGACCGAGGGGCAGATTAGGAGGCTGTAGTCACCTGTCTGACAGCGCTGGCCAGTAAATCCTGACTCACACTCACACAGGAAGCTAGCCACTCGGTCTCGACACGTGCCTCCATTCATACACGGCTGAGACAAGCACTCGTTTATTTCTGAGGAGAAAAACAGAGAATGGTTGGCGTAGAAACCACTCGAAGCTGAGCGGTAAAGAGTTGCTAAAATCTTTCAAATGAATTTGGGTGGTTTTAGAGAAAGATGAGTCTAATAAATGTATGATGAATAATGTTCATAGATGACTCTTTTTTTTCTTTGAGAGAGAGAGAGAGAGAGAGAGAGAGAGAGAGAGAGAGAGAGACGCATTCATCCCAGAAAAATCAAGGCCATTATAAACACACATCTCAAGGCAAACCGAAAATTGATACCGAAGGAATTTTGATAAAAAACACAGATTATAGTAAATCAGGGACTTCGTGACAAGTTTTACCTTAGTCTCATAGCAACTAAGAAAGAAAATTGTATATCGACAAATCAAAGTCACCATTTGGCTGCTTGGTCATGTCACTGGTTGAATTAAATATGTTGTATTTGTATTTACAGCATTGGGGATGACGGACTATTCACATTTCTGGAATGATGTGGCTAGCAGGTCTCCATAGTTTATGACCTGTGACGACCACAGACTAGTGTGTGTGTGTGTGTGTCCTAAATTCTACACCATGCTTCCAAATGCCACATCATGAATGTAAATATTAATACACATATGTAGCACCCAAATTTCAGCTCTGACAAAGGTTATTTGAGTATTTTAACGCTGAACAACTTGTATTTGTGTTCCTTGGCCTACATTTAGACACATTTTCTACTCACTTCACTTCACGTCAGAAGGCTTCCCACTTGATGTCCCAGAGCTGGCATTTTTGGCAAAAGTCGAATGTAAGGGGTTTAGGCACGGTTCCCATATGTGTCAGAGTAAAGAGGCACTTCTATGTCTGTGTATGTGTGTCACGGATTCCCCCTTTACATTGCGGTTCCCGTGGCAATGAGTGCCATATGCTTGTGTTGTTTTGGCCATGTTTCCACCTCCTGCACTGTCATTTGCTTCTTTCTTGTTTGTGTCTAGATGTTTTATATTTGTCTTGTCCAGTGCTGTTGTGTGTATTTGCTTTGTCCTTTCTGGTCTTGACCTTTGCTGCCAATTCTGATTGTAAAATTGACCTCAGGTACACTTGTATGCCTGTGTTCTATAAGCTGCTTGAATATCTGACTTTTATTACTGAATTCCCCATGATAAACAACATGTTGAGTTTTCATCCCTGTGTCTTGCCTATCTCTCCCACGTGTCACAATATGATATGTAGGTTAGGTTGCGCTCACCATCACAGACCGGAGGTTGACTCCAGGACCCGTGGCTACTGCAGATGCTCTGTGTGGCTCTGGGGTTGGGAGTGTAACCTGGGTGGCATGTATACAGAGCCAAGGAGCCAGGGTTGGTAGAAGAGAACTGTACCTCAGCGTGCTTCACCTTAGGAGGGGGACCACAATCTTTTCCTGTAAGAAAACGTCATTGAATCCATTAAAATGCTGGAAATATTGAGGTATTAACTATATCCTCCTGAGACCCAAAGTCTAATGGAGTGTGCCTTGTCCTTTCTCCTCGCTGTTTCTCTTTTTTCATAACTCATAACTATTCAACTTGATCATTGTCTCCAAACAGGAAGAAGTTTGACAAAAGAGTAATACCCAATGGTCCTCATATGAGGATCTTACAAGGAAATACACACAATGTAGTTTGGGGTAAATGTGATGTCCTCTTGGGAGGACAGTGGGGTCTGAGGAGGATATAAAGATATATTAATCACATTACTTATTCATTCATGCTCATTAATCACTTTATCCTGGTCTGGATTGTGATAAATCCAGAGCTTATCCCACCATGAGAAGGGAATACAACCTGGATAAGACTTTAGTACAGGGCATCACACAAGGATACACACACATTCACATGCAGAGGCGATTTAGAAAAAACAGTCGACTGGGATATTTTTGCGAAGAAACCAGAGAATCCAGAGGAAACCAAAGCAGACACATGGAGAACATGTAAAGCTCCATGCAGGCAGCAAACCAAGCTCAGGTTCAAACCCCGGAACTGTGAGGCACCAGTGCTACCGGATGTGCCATGCTGACATATTAACTTTAGTTATTAATAATATAATATGGACAAGTGTACAGCTTTGCAATTACAGTGGACCCTCGACTTGCAAGCTTAATTTGTTCCGAGAGTCTGTTCACGACCTGATTTGAGTCAGTTTTTCCACTGAAATGAATGTAAATACTGTTACTGTGTTTCAGCCCTCAAAACATGTGTTTAAAGTGTATTATGGGTTTGTGTGTGGCAAGAAAACATAGAATAAAATTACAGTAACCTTCATTATAGAAAAATAGACCTAAATGAAATAAACAGATGATTTTAATGCACGTTACCTTTGTGGTGGATACGTAGCTGCTGGCGTAGGTGGACGGTGGTGGAGGGATATGGTGGCAGTTCTTGTGTTTTGCGATTATTTCTTTCTTTATTTCAACTGTTATATGCTTAGGCTTCTTACTGTCAATGAAAAAATGAGTGCTTAAGCATGGGATGGCTGTCTGAACGTCGGTTGAGGATTCGTTCGTCGGTCGGTACAAAATCTGTTCGGGAATTTAGTTCGTACGTCGATTTGTTCTGACGCGTTCGCGAGCCGAGGGTCCACTGTATTAGGGCTGTGGATCATTGGGTACTGGACAGTATCTACAGCTGAGTGCTGCTGTGTATGTGCAAATTAATTTCAGGTCACTTCCCTACAACGTCAGAAAGTTTTTGCTGCTCTCACGGTCGGCAGTAATTTCTTGCAGCATGAAATTAGTAGTAAAAAGTCACAATCCCATAGAAAGTTACAAGCTGCAGTTCCTGCACGAATATTAAAACAAAAAATAAAGTCCATTCAAAACTATTTGGTAGGATATTTTGGCAAAGTAGCAAAACTTTACAGACATAACAGACAATTTTTCTAACGGTAGTAAATTCTGTCAAGGCAGCAAAAAATGTTTACTTCCGGGTTAGCTTAGAGTTATTTGGGATGCGTATCGATTCGATTGCTAAAATTGTGCAAATCTGATTGCGTATTTCCTATGACTTCTGAATGATGTAATCTTTTAACGAAAGATCGCGATCTGACGATCCTGGCAATGACGAATATTTGTGATCGAATTTCACATCAAACTCATGGATATCCGAGTACTCAGATACTCGTCACAGCCCTACCAATTATACTGATACACACTGCAATACGTTAATATATTGAAATGCATGGTATCAAGACACTTCCATAATTCCAAATGCTTACAAAACACAAAGCTTATCCGCATATTGCATGTTTCTCTGATATCAGCAAGGCAGGAGTCCTACATTGAGGTGATGAGTTACACACAACGTAACGTGCCTCGCAGCGAGAAGGTCCTGGGTTCGACCCCCAGGTTCGGGACGCGTGCCTTTCTGTGTGGAGTTTGCGTGTTCTCCCCGTGTCCGCGTGGATTTCCTCCGGGTACCCCGGTTTCCTCCCACAGTCCAAAGACATGCACATTAGGCGGATTGGCTACCCTAAATTGTCCGTAGGTGTGAGTGTGCGTGTGTGTGTGTGTATGCATGAACCCGAGTCCCGAGTTAGGGGAGGGTTGGGCGTGAGACTGGTGACCTCACCACTTAGCTACGGGAATGTCGACCAAGCTCGTGGGGGCTACTGGACACCCTATGTGCCATGCGGCACAGGAAAGGACTAGGATACTAGGATACTTAGGTTATGGGTCAGTGTTACTATGGCAATGGTAATAATAACAACCAAATAATAAAATAATAATTACACTGAGGCATAATGTATATGCTGATAAAAAAAACAAAAACATCACTGAACCATGGTGAATCTCAAACAGCTGCCCTAATAGTACACTACATAGGGTGCAAAAACTATATTTCATAATGTGATGAACTGGATTGACAGATATAATCAACCAGGTTTTCTGGTTTATTAGAAGCAATATAGCAAGCAAAGCAAAAGGCTAGGCAATACTCAGAAACATGTGGGATGTCGAAGATCAGGCAATTGACAAACATGAACGAACTAGACAAGAATAAATCAGTAAAACTAAAGCGAAACAGGCAGAAAAGTAACACTGAGAGTAGAGTCATTGTATAGAGGTGATTGTTTGTGAAAGGTGCTTAACTCCCAGAATTCAAGAGCTGAGTATCATTAGAGTTATAGTCTGCAACTTTGGGACTTCATGATGTAACACAGTACCTATGAAATTTGTTCTATAAGGAGCAAGTTTTCAGATCAAACTTTCTTCTCGCTGCCAAGCGCTGAGAATATAAATCTGCAAGTGCTGTCTTCTTCTTCTTCTTGGAATAATAATGCATTATAATGATGATGTAGATTTGCACTGATCTATTTACAGTGTTGTATTAGCTATGAGAGTACACTGGTGAAAATCTGGTTTTCCTCAGGGGTTTGAGTAAAGTCTCTCATAGCCAAAAAGTAGCTAAATTTACAGTAAATCAGACGTATTGTATGTAATCGGTGTTTTCTTGTCAACAGCTGCAAAACATAAAAACGTTGGCTTTTTCCTAAACTCGGACCACTAGGACTCTGATTGCGTTCTTCCCAGAGCCTATTCACAGAGAGAGAAATCCTAAAAACTGTAAACATCGATATTGCGAAACGTTTCCGATGACACTGGGCTGATTTTTTCCTTGTGCAACGCACGATTGCAACCTTACCTTGTGGAAAACCCACAAAGCCTGAAATAGCAACGTCACTGTCAAGAGTTACAACCACCATTCAGAACGACGATCAGATTTACAGAACATTTCTTCCAGCTCTCTTTGTCTCTGGAGAGGGGAACTACGGCCAAGTACCCCAGGAGGAACTGGCATGCGTTACCTCTTCTTGGCATCGTCTCCATTTCCCCCTTTAACCTCCCTATAAGCTGTGCTTACTCTGATGGATGTTTTAGCTATTGTGGGGAAAGATGTCATATGAAATTGATTACTCCATTACAATCTCTGGGGCATTTCTAACGAAAGACAAGAGAGAGACGGCTTACCGTCCAAAGCCGGACTGGCTCCTTTGCTGATCTCGCAGTGTCTTCCCATGAAGGATCCAGGACATTCACACTTGAATTTGCCAATGTAGTGGAAACACGTTCCTCCATTCATGCACGGGCCAGAGGCACACGGGTCTGGTTTGCCTGCACACAAACACACAGCCCAGAGTCAACACTTGTACTATCCAAGCCTTTTGTGTACAACTTTTATAAGTTCTACATAGAGGACCTAATCTATTAAGCTCCCGAATAAAACGTGCTGATGCATCTGATAAATTGCATGTGCAGCTGCGGTTGATTTACAAGGAACAAGCGTGTAAACGACATCACATGGAGTAGGAGAAATCGATATGTAAATCTGGAATGAGCCTGTGTGATTTTTTCCTCAGTAGTCGTGCCAAGTTCAGACCTCGAACAGGATTCCTGGAGGAGGAAAACCGAAACGGAAACTCGCCACATGTACTGTATGTGTAATTACGCATCCCAACTAACACCTATTAAATGCATCATACTTACAGCATTGACATGGTGTAGACCTGAGTCTGTGTTCTGTCTGTTAGCTATAAGAACAGAGGCTGGGTCTGAATGCTGTTGGAATCAGAAGTGCAGATATAGCTAATCCCATTAATCATTAGTTATTCATCCCAACTAAGCACATTACTGCCTTCAAGCAATGTGATCATTTTTATTTCAGACACTGAGATATTATTTTATATAATACCAGTTGTTCGGGTGTATCAGTGTGGGTAGAATTGCTCCTGAGGTAGCTTTCAGGACTCAGTAAATCACACTGCTAGTGCTGATTTTATAAGTTTGCATATACTGTAGTAGTTTTCGTCTTTATATGGATCTGCCCATTTATTAGAGAAAACACACATACACACACACACACACACACACACACACACAAGAAAATGCAAGACATGCCTTGCTTACTTAACACCAAACAATCCATTGTACTACATCACCATCATTTGGCAGATGCTCTTATCCAGAGCGACTTACAGTTTTAGTTCATTTATACAACAGAGCATTTGAGGTTAACGGCAGGGTTGCCAACCGTCCCGAATTACGCGGGTTGTCCCGGAAAATGGGTGATTTTGAAGTGTCCCATCCGGGACAGCTCTAGTCCCGCATTCCAGGCACAGCCTTACCGGCCAATAATAGATTACTGTCAGCATAGCAAGTGAGTGGTGTGTTTTCGTGTCTGCACTGGCCGCTAGTGGTAAGCGGTGGCAAAATTATAGTGTGTGGTCAAAATGAGCGTTGAACCGGCTAAGGCGCCCCCCCGCTCGCAACATTTAGACAACGCCACCCTCGCTCACAACATTTTGACGCCGCCCCCCCGGCTCGTAGACCGTCCCGCATTTGGGGTTGAAAAAGTTGCCAACCCTAATTAAGGGCCTTGCTCAAGGGCCCAGCAGTGGCAGCTTGGCGGTGCTTGGATTTGAACTCCCAACCTCCCGACCGTTGGGCTACCCCCTGCCCTGCAGGGCGTCAAAAGCCCCGTCTACTGAAATCCATGTCTAGGCCAGAATATCTCAATGTTAAAGCTATCAGCTTCAATGGCTGGATTGGTTGGGTGCCTCACATGTTATTTCTGTATCATTTGATATTATTTCTGTTCAGAGAGCAAAGGGTGCTAGACTTTTTTATTAATTTATTTCATCGAAGCTGCTAGAAAGTCTTTTTTTTCCCAATTGTTTTTACAAATTTGACCAAAAAAAAAAACTACCTTACTTTACTGTACAGTCAAAGAAGATGACCTTTAAACTCAGCATTTTTCAACTGAAGTTGAACAAAAATACCGAAACGCGTCAGCACCACTACGGGTCAGAATTCCCCACTTAGCACTTTTGGACGAGCAATAACTTTACATTTTGCTCTACTGAAACAGGACTAGACTCCAAATCAGGTGTTACGTGAATATCTGTAATTATTTCTATGTGAATGAGCTTGTATGATCAATCTACACAAGTGCAAATATTTGCATCTACAGTTTGTGCAAATGTGGTGTTTCAACATGTGTGAGCAGTCATTAATCATTACAGTAGCTCTGAGAAAGAGCTACACAGCATTTTCAGGCGTATGTGCCAGGGTAGGTTTTTGTTCCAGTACATGAAGGATCCAAGTCTTGAATGATTTCCAGCACACCGAATCGCTCAACACGGCCAAACGGTTGCACAACTCTATTATAAGACAAAGTCAGGATAATGAGATTCCTGAGATGAAAAGCCTCTTGGCTTTGAGGTGCTGCTTTTTCTTTGCAGGGATTTTATGGCACCGCCTGTGCGGAAGTGCAGTTGTCCAAACAAGAATGAAAACAGATTGCACACTTCTTCCACTTGAAAGGGAAAGCGCATGGTTAGAGCTATACTGAGGGAATCGGGAAAGGATAATTCGGTGAGAAAACTCCTGCCAGCACACTCACACATGGGCCTTTAATTGTGGTCATCAAACTCATAAAACAGAAGGGTAGCTGTGCGGAATCTCTCCAACACCTTAAAGCTCTTGGCTCAAAAACGACAGTCGGCCTTCCATACTCACCCACTTCACAATGTTTTCCTGTAAACCGGTAAGGACAAACGCAGTAGTAGCTCCCCGCCTCTTCTTTACAGGACCCGCCATTTCGGCAGGGGCTAGAGGCACACATACTTAATCTGACTGAGGATAAAAAGCAAGAGACAAATCAAGGCTGCATGTATCACTTAGCATTTCGTACGGGTGCCATATGACAATACATCGCACAGGCGAAAAGAACGCCGATGCTGCTTACACGGACTAATGCCCGTTATTACCTTTTTCACAGTTTTTCCCCCTGTAGCCGTGCTCACACTCGCAGGTGTAGCCTCCGTCCTGCTCGTAGCAGTAACCGCCATTTTGACACGGTGAAGAATCGCAGGCCGATTGGGGCTGTACTGGAAAACACATACACCAACTTGACCACGTTCCATCACTCCAGGAGCGAGCTGGTGACATTTATTTGCACTTGTGGGAAATGTTATATTTGTTTGAACGTGCATGACGGCAAATCTGTAATTCCTGAAAATGAGCCTATGTTTATGAAACGTTACATCTTTCAGGGCGGAGTTTGTAGCTTTCTTTAAGACTTCAAGTAGCATTCAAGACACTTTCTTTCACCCAGTTTATGCAATCAAGCTGAAACCAAAGCCTTCTTAGGTTCGCACATTGCCAAAGGAAATAATACATGAAAACCTTATTAATATTAAGTAGTGGGAAAAGGTTTTGAAGCGCCCTGGTTGGAGGAGGTGTGTTTATAATCTTCATGCTTATCCATCCAGCGCTTACCATAAGGATAGAAATCTTTGTGATCATGTTCAAAGTCAATGCCGGTTTGGCAGGTGCAAAGGTACGTGCCCCCGTATTCCAAACATGGACCGCCGTCTGGACACGGCCTGCTGTTGCTGCATGGTGTCTGGGTGACCTCTGTAAACAAGGAGGGAAAAAACCAGCGCACTCAAATCAGATGTATTAAACCACAATTAAATAAAGAGATGAGTTAGTTGATTCACACACCGGATAAATGGAGACCTGGTAGTAGTTTTTAAAGTCCTGCTTTATTAAAAATACAAAACTGAGAGCAGAGCTTGCTGCTACCATCAGAGCTCACGATGGAGCAACTCGGCACAAAACTGACTGTAGGAAGTTGTCAGAGTTCAAGAGACAGGTGAAGGAGAGGAGACAATTTTTTTTTAATAAAAAAGCACTGTAAAATCTCGGAGACCAAGTCTTCATTTATCCAGTGTGCAAACCAACTAACTCATCTCTTGCCTTCTGTAAACAAAAGACGCTGTTGCTGAACGTGAGGTGGGCAACAAGGGAACAAGGCCAGACTGCACACTTGTAGGAATGAGATTTAGAACGATGAAAAAATGCATAAATCATTGTCTTATGTTAATTAACTGCATAGAGGACCACCCAATCAGAATGAAAAGAATCTGTAACCGGCAATCAATTGTTCCATAATGATGTTATGGTTATTGAATTGGCGCAAATGTAAAACAACCCTTACAGAAAAGTCACGTGGATTTCATGTAAAACATGAAAAAAGCACACGGCGCACATGATTTACGTGTTATGTTTCAGACTTTTTACACATATAGGGGACTTTTAAATTGTAGTGCAAGCTTTACTTTTGCACGTAAACATACATACAGTTCATGTGTTTTCATGTGTTAATTGTAGGGTACCATGGTTCATAATAACAGGTGATTTAACTCTTTTTTAAGGCTCTTTTTTTCACATGCAGGGTGCGTGGTTCAGTTTTCAGATTTTTTCTTTCACAGGATCATATTTTGTTCACGTGATTTCATGTATGTTTACTTGAGTTCAAATGTCTACTCTCAGGGCATAACAACTTGTTCACATGTAATCTCACATTACCCACATAATCACCTCTGAAAATCGTGTGTGTTCTTACTTAAGGGCGTAACTGCCTGTTTTTGGAGCGGTGTCAACAATCAGCGCTCCAAAATAAGGTCACCAGCTAGTATTCCTTCACAGTCTTAATCCCAGGATTAGATGAACTCTTCTATATGAAATTTGCATTTAAATCTTCTGCAGTGTGTTATTATGGAACTGTTTCAACATGTTTCTAAAAAAACTGTGCAGGATTCACTAAAATATGCTTACAATCAGTTTATAAATTACACGGCAGACAGCGAGACTCCTCTGTTCATCAGTGCTTGCTATAAAAAAAAGAAACTGAATGAATTGTTTTTGATGTGGTATTTCTAGGAGTTGTTGCTACGTATATTGAATATCTAAAGTGGGCACGATTCAAATAGTCAGGATAGCTATCCGTGAAATACAGAAACCACTTTAACATCAATGAGTGCTAGCCTTAATTTACAACCCGAATTCCAGAAAAATAGGGACGTTCTTTAAATTTGATTAAAATGAAAACTAAAAGACTTTCAAATCACATGAGCCAATATTTTATTCACAACAGAACACAGATAACATAACAAA
>JAQLOM010000035.1:8408915-8419477 GCA_030068315.1 Chrysichthys thysi
AGTGTTTAAGAGCATAGGACGTGTTTATAAGAGTGTGGAAAAGGTTAATAAGAGAGTTGAAATGGTTTATAAAGCCTTAAAATATATATAAATAATAAAATAAATATAAGGTTGCTACTTCGCGGATTTCACCTCTTGCGGGGGTTACGTTCCAGAGGATCCCCCCCCCCCCAGATGACTGTATTCCTGTTAAAGGTGATCAAATTGGCATCCTCTTTCTTTTTTCATCTAGCAAGCTTGCATATTTTTAATCCAATTTCTCTTATTTCTGAAAAGTATCAATTGCCATGTCTATTGGTGCTGTCGCCAACACTTCAGTAGAAACGGGTTTGAAGTAGGAAGTGGATTTTTACGTGCAGGACTCCATGCCTTAATGAGTTTACAGAGCCTCATCACAAGCATTTCAAAGTACGACTGGCTCTGGCATACTGTGCATACACTATGACTTGAAATAAAGTGACTTGCACTCACTAACAGGATTCTCTGCGCCTTTTGAGACGTGGCATATTCCGCGCGTGTTAAATTTCTTTCTGTTTCATATCTGTCATGAAGCAACAGATACTGTTATGAGAGCACTGAGGTGTAAAATTGATGCTGTGAATACAAAATTGCTATGGAGCCACTTCTTATAATAAAAACAGCAGAACGAAAAGAAACACTGTTCCCTTGTGCACCAGTTGCATTATACTACATCCTGAATACATCATGTATGCTAGGAAGTCAAGGGTTTCCCACACACAAGGGTTTCGGATTGGTTTCTCTCCTAACCAGGATTAGAAAACTGGGTTGTGTTAATGTCCTATGTCATTATAACTATTTTGTATCCTTACCGGAGTAGCCGGGCTCCCGCCAAAAAACGTGACATTATGCCAAGTGGCGATGAGGACCCACGTTCCTGTGAATGTGGGGAATTCTGGGAAATAGTAGTGGATGTCTTCTGTAGCTCTCTTCAGGACAGCAGGGTCTTTGCTCTCTCTGTAAAACACTATCCCTGCTTGCCGGTTGTCTACGTCAGCCCAGAACGGCGCTACCACCCTGCGGTCTCCAGCGATGGGAAAGGCCACTGGGGTGAACTGGGACACTTCCCTTAGAAAAGACACCAGGCCATTGTTGTTGACCTGAATAAAACAAGAGCAGAGGATTAAAACAGTCGGTCAGTACACAGGGATTCATTCAGCTTCGTCATCTGATCGACCGGCTCAGCCTCCGTTTTGATGGCTCATACATTATCATATACAGGATGCATTAATATGAATGGCTTCTCCCTTTTTTTTAAGGTGTGAAAATGTAATAATTAGTTCATTCATTTAGTTCGTTTTTAGCAGCCAGTGTTACTCTGGTCAGGATTCCAGTGGATTTGAGGCATATTCTGGGAACACAGCAGGAAGGAACACACCCTGACTGGGACGCCAGGTCATCACAGGGCATCATACCCACTCACACACTTATACGTCTAGGAATAATTCGAAATCTGCAGTCATCAATCCACCTCCTGGCATGGTTGTGGGTGGTCGGAGGAAACTGGACAACCTGGGAAAACCCACACGGACAACAGAGCTGTGAAGTGGCAACGTGATGTCCTCTAGGATCCTTTTACTGCTTTTTGTTTTTATTTAGTACGGATTAATGACTTTAATGAGCATTTAAAAAAAGACTAAAGTAATAGCACAGTTGTAAGAGTGATGGGAACTTGATAATGCCTGTCTGAATACGGGGCTCTGTGAGCTGAATATGTGGGACATGCTGACTAAGGGGATGTAGTGTGAGACGCCAAGTTGTCCAGCGGTGTGTTGACACGCTGCATGGCGTGTTCAGTGCTTCAGGATCAAAGATTGAGAAAGGCTTCCGTGGTCCGCGTATCCACTTCCCATCAGGGAACAGACACTTCCCTTGTTTCACCAGAGGTCCATGTCCACAGCTGAGAAAACTAGATCCCTCCTCTCTCTCTCTCTCTCTTCAAACACACACCCTCACACCTGCCCTCAGTGCTGTCCACTGCCAAAACAGGAAGTGGGTTTAAGACCTGGGCCCTTTTTAACCAGGTTGCCAGCTCAGTTCTGGGCTGATCCGCAAATCTGTTGACTAAATTCCCACAGTAACGCCCGGTCTGTCTGCGGAAAACTGCTTGATCCGCGATGCAGAGATTAGGACGTCCTTCATACCTGCAGTGTCCCGTTAGATTCTTTTATTCTATTGCTCACAAGACACTTCTGTCGTGTTACGGTGCGTCAGTCAGGACGCGCCGCCAGATTCCAAACTAAGATCTCTGCCGCCTTTAAAGTGGACTTTGACGAAGGGTTCGTCAATTTCCATGGCACTCAAAAGAAAAACAAAGATCGCCCTTCAGTACGGACAGTCCGCCCAAACCGACCTTTTCCTCCTCTCCCGCCTGCTCGCATTTCTACTCAGGCACTTGTCATTTCTGTGGCTGCTCCTGGCAGCAACCCGAAGCAGTGATAGAAGGGATGGCCGACACGTAGTTCTTCCTCTCCCCTTTGCCGCTCGTATGGAAACCATAATTCAGAGACCTTAGCTGTAAAAACAGCAGAGGAAGTTTTGCTTGGCCCGATGCGGCCGCGCGGTTAATTGGCTGACCGCAGTCTTTCCCTCTCTGCATCAGTGAGTTGCAGCGTGAGTCTGGTTGATGCAGAGAAATAGAGCGCAAACCTGCAGGTCCACACATGGGGTCAAACAGAGGAGACCTGAGAGAGAGAGACAGGGTGAGAGAGACAGGGAGAGAGAGAGAGGGGCAGCAAGCAAGGACTGGATAAAAAAGAAACAAATGAGAGATGAAGGACAAGAAAGGCAGTGAGAGGTATAGTCAGCTTCAGGAAGGGAGAAGAAGGGAGACTGAAGGAGAGTTCAACAGAGAGAATAAAGGAGGGCTAAGCCTTCCTCAGGTCGGGACCCTGGCAGATATATGATTAATAACCAGAATGCCTTGTATAGTAAATGTTTCACAGATGGCTGCAACACTTTTTGCATGTTCACATGGTTCAAACTGGAAAACCGGATTACCGAAGCAGGGGAGAAGAGTTCTGAGTTTAAGGTTAGACTTGTGGGTAGTTCTCATGACTAGACCAACCTCACTGCTCGATTAATAAACTGAAATTAGCACTGACATTTTAACTGATCAGTTCGAGACTCTGGAAAAGGTTGAAGAAGCAATTTTCTTTCGCTGTCAAAGTACGCTGTTAAATACGCAGGCTTAGAGCGACTAAGATCAAATACAGATATTGCTCAGCTAGAAACAGTTGGCTATCTAGGACCAAAAAAAAGAAAAAAAAGCTTGCTCGAAAGAAAATGTGCTGTGTTGGAAGAGGATGTCATTAATTTAACAATTCTACCGAGTATTGTAACCGTAAAGCTGTAAATGTTTTCTTTTTCCAAGGAAATTCTAGATATTGTTCTGAGCGACGGCAACTTTTCTCTCTCTCTCTCTCTCTCTCTCTCTCTCTCTCTCTCTCTCTCTCTCTCACATTCGGTCTTACTTAGTGTCAATCTGCTCATCTAGCCCAGCGCTGCTGTTGTTTTTGGGAATTCTGCACTGGAAATTTCGAGCTTTCTTTGGAACTGAGTGATTTATAAACTCGAATAAGCTTTCATCTGGGAGAAGTCAGGCTGAAACAAATCCCAAACCTCAGATAAAAAAAAGGTGTCCAGATATAAAACTCAAAAAGAAAAAAAAAACCCAAACCAACACTGAACGTTCCCTGTCAGAGGGGGGCTTCCGTCACATTTTCTCATCCACACTCATAGTTCGAGGGAAAAGTGGAAACGCTTCTGCGTCCATAATCTCGATTCGGATCCTTACCTTCACCTTGCACGAGCGTCGAGCTCCACTGCGACGATCCTACCGCCGAGTGACCCATAATGACCCACAAATTCAGAGTAATACCCATAATACGTCTGAAAAATATACAGAGAAGTCCTGGTGTTGGATAAATAACTCAGCGCTCAGTGGGGGGAAATTCATTTTCAGACTCCTGCTCCTCTAAGCACTGAATCTGGCATCTCGGTTTTATGATTATCGATGATATAAAGCACCGTGAATAAATGTGCTCAGCCTCATAAACACCCTTCGACAACAGCCATTCACACTCTCGCAGAAATATTTGGGTCATTTCAGTGTCACACACCAAGGGAGAAGAATATATCTCCCAAGGTCAAAGATTTTCTCTCCAGGGTTGCGCAAACGTTGGGTTGAAGTGGTGAGGATGAGCATTAGCAGATGTGTGTGATGCGTGCAGCTCCGTGCTTTTTCTCCGTGACGGATTCCCATCATCCACCCCGCTCTTTTGTTTCCTCTCATCTTTTTATAAACATCCGTTTTGTAGCTCGATATACAAAAGAGAAAATTTCACACAGTTTTTTTTTTGTTTGTTTTTTGCTTGATTTAAGTTTTTGTTAGGGTACCAAAATACATTCTCTCTCCCGCCTTATCCACCACGAGCAAACCTCTCGCTCTGCTTTGAAGCTGCGTTCAGTTCCCCAGCCTCAGATCTCATTCCCTGTTTTCTTCGTCCGAGGCATTTGCAAGTTTAGTTATTCAAGGCTTGTTTGGCATCCCTGAGACACTTCACAGATGCATCTGTGTTCTGTTAAAGGGATCTCGACTCTGTGCAGCTCAGCAGCTGGACGGGTCCAGAGGGAAGACCCCTGCAGTCCTTATCTGGAGGAGGAGGAGCAGGAGGAAGGGAGGTTGGTGGTAGTGGTGGTCAAGGGGAGGACGTGAGCAAAGCTTTCAAAATCAAAATAAAACAAATGTGTAGTAGTTAGACTGCATATTGAACAAACACAACCTCCTGAAGGGTTCGAAGAGGTGAAGGGCATGTCGGTGGGGTTAGGGATTTAGGACACAATTTGACCTCAGGCCCCCCCCCCCCCCCCATCACCTCATTCATCTCACTGAAGCTGGTGAGGAAAAAGAGAATAAGTGTTCTTCTGTTACCTTGAAGAGTGAAAAGCAGTAAACAATGTGTTTCACATTCTTTAAGGCAGAAGAAGAAGAAGAAAGAAGATGTGACATAAGATGGAGAAGGAGGAGCAGGGGGGGAGGTGGAGAATGAGAAAAAGAAGGAGGAGGAGAAGAAGAAAAGAATGAGAAGAAAAGAAGAAGAACAGTCTCAAAAGAAAAGAGTATATGAAGTAGAAAAAGACTGACGAAAAAGAAGGGAAGAAGAAGATGAAGAACTAACAAATAAGATGAAGGAGGAGAAGCGGAGGAGGTGGAGAATGAGAAGAAAGAGGAGGAGGAGGAGGAGGAGAAAAGAATGAGAATACATAAAGAGTAATATCAAGAAGATTATTAAATATAAATAGAAGAAGAAGAAAAAGACGAAGTGACAAGTAAGATGGAGAATGAGGAGAAAAGGGAGGAGAAGGAGGAGGGGAGAGGTGAAGGTGGGGAAGAGGAAGAAGAAGAAAAGAAGAAAGGAGGGGAGGAGGAGGAGGATGAAAGAAAGAAGACACGAATGAGAAGAAAAGGACGAGAACGATAGCAGGAAGAGAAGAGAATATCGAGCAGAAGAAGATGAAGGAGGAGGAGAGGAGGAGGAGGAGGAGAAAAGAAGGAGAAGAAATAAAGAGAACAATATCAAGAAGAGAAGAGAAAGTGAAGAACATTTAGAAGGAGATGAAGTGATGGAGACAAAGAAGGGGATGGGGAGCAGAAGAGGGAGAAGGAAAAGAAGAAAGAGAAAAAGGGTTCTAAGGAAATCAAATCAAAGGGTTTGGGAAAAGCTCAGAATTATCTTTAGGGACGCTCTGCCATCAAACTGAGTCTTGAAAGTGCCACCTTGAATCAAGCCCTTTGCTCCTGCCATGGCCCAGAGCTTTTTTTCCACCGTTCGACGCTGCAGCTCTTATGAAATCTCACCTGCTTGAAGTGGCTGCGTGGTGTTAAACACAAACACGTGTTGGACACGCAATAAAGCTGAAGAATAATTCACTTGGTTCAAACAGCTGGGTCCAAGACATCATTAGTTCTGTCTTAAGCACTCGTCACACACATCGTTGCCTTTGTGACTTGGGAGATTGGGTTACGCTTGACCTGCTGTCACCTCCTGCGTTTGTACTCGATGCACCGCAGCGTGCCGAGCCAGATGCCTCAGAAGCTCCACCTCAGGCTCGAAGCACATGGCTAATCTAATCTTAGATCTGCTCCGCTATCTGCGGCGTGTCGTATCTTGTCTCTAGCACGCATTAATATTTACATTGCTCTGTGATATGCGAGATGCCACTCCACACACAAACACACGTGACCGACCGGGCATGCTTCTGACTCGCTTGCTTTCTTGCACTTGCTTGCTTATATATATATGTATCCACACACACACACACACACACACACACAGAGAAAAGTCTCGGCTATTTCAACTGCACTTGCCAAGACCCAAATCCATCTGACTTTATTATTCGGAGCTGGATCAAGGCAGAAATACAATATTAAAGTCATGAACACACAGTTGTTTGAATGGCATCCGGTGGTTAGGGACGCGGCTGTGTAGTGGCATGTCTGCCGTGTCACGGACGCGCTGCTTTGGGCTTGTGACTTCACTCATCTTTTCTTAGAGAAACGGGACCTCAATCACTGCCCATTGTTGCCATGGCACCTCGGTCAGGTTTGGCATGACACTAGGGGCCAGAGGAAGAGCAGATCAAGGGAGATCTGGGTGGTATTTTGGGGCGGATAGATTAGGGGGATGCCACAGGTGGCACTGGGTTAGAGGAGTGTGTGCATGTGTCTGTGTGTGTGAGACAGTGTGATCAAAAGCATCTCTAGATCTCATTCTAACAATCCATATAACTGTACAGCATGCTGTCTAAGTCTGTGACAATGCAAAGCTCATGCACATGTCCAAGCATCCAAGCTTGGTCCCTCACTGACACACACACACACACACACACACACACACACACACACACACACACACACACAAATAAAGCTGCTGAGTGAAAGAGCCGATTCTCTGGCTTGACTCACTCGTACGCTCTCTCTCTCCCTCACACACACACACACACACACACACACACACACACACACGCATTCCTTAACTCACATAGAGCCCAGTGTGCCGATCTCCAAAGAACGGGAACGCCACTGAGATCTCCACCAGCCCTGATCCTCCATCATCCTGCGTGATGGTCCGAGAGTCGCCCTGTTCTTGTCCAAACGGGTAAAAGTCCTCAAGGGGAACAGCTGGCATCACGCTGCTTGGCATGCCGAGCCACAGCAGCGTGCACAGGCAGAGCAGCAGCTGCCTCAGCCGCCCCATCACTCACGCTGCACTGGGACCCTAAGCACCCTAAATGGGGCAAACAGAACACAGTTGGACTCTCCAGCTCCCAAAGTTCTTCCTCTTGTTTTTGTTTTAGTTTCTTCTCTTCACTCTGTCTTCTCTGCCTTCTGTGGGTTTCTTCTCCTCCAAGCTGCTCCTGCTGCTCTTACTGGAGCTTCGGCTTTACTAAAGAGAGGGAGATTCCTTGCATTCTGTGTGCTGCTGGGTGCTGGAGAGCTGCTGTGCTCCGTTGCTGCTCACTGAAGTGAACCGACTGAGTGAGGGAGTGAAAATAGAGAGAGTAAGAGAGAGAGAGAGAGAGAGAGAGAGAGAGAGAGAGGGGCAGTGAAATGATTTTGATTTTTTTTTTTTTTTTTTTTTTTTTTTTTTTTTACAATCCAGAAATTTGGTCCCTGATGGTTAGCTTAGAAATATCCTCAATAAAACCTCTATTCTGCCTGCCAAAGGAGTTCTTTCAGGACGGGCCCCACCCCCCTGGGGATTCACTACCTCGCATAATTAGGACCACACAGCCAATCACAGAGAGGGGGCTGGTAACTGGATAAGGAGTGGGCGGAGCTATGATAATCAAAGGCGTGCATTAGAGACACTGACAGGGCACTTGGGCTTGCTCACACTGTGGAAAGCATGCTGACTCCACTGCTTGCCTACACACACACATATATACACACATACACATACACACACACATGTACACACATACACACACACGCACACTACACACGCTTGAGAACAACAGACACTTCAGGAATATAAGGCCAATGCTAGGATGCCAATCATGTCAAGTGAACTCAGTGGCTCTTATGTAGGCCTCGCATGAGATGCCAGTTCAAAGCGAGAAATGTATGCGAAGTCCCTCTGGTTTGGATTACCGTAGTCTTCTTTTTTTCTGTTCCTGAAAATCAATTTCCCAAGTGAATTCATCATACAGTGCGTGAGATGTCTAATTTCAAAGGCGAATGAAATAACTGTGTTTAAACAAAAGCACAGCAAGGTTTGGCTGGCTGCAATACAGACACTATCAGGCTATAATCTGTATATGAGGGCTTTTGTGCTAAGACTCTTTTGGCAGCAGACTCCGAGGACCACGCTCGTCTCCGAGGAAGAGGGGAGAGAAAAAAAGAGATGTTTTTACAAAGTGGGTTATTAGTAATACTAATCAAAACCTGGAGCCAAACTGTCACAAAGGAACTTCTGAGGCAGTTTTTAACTTGCACACACACATCAAAACAAGTCAGCGTAATTATTCACATGGCAAAGCCAACGCAAATATAGCAGCTCCACAAACTCCACACATCAATCTGATCATTGTTTCATCAGTCATTGTGGGTTTATTGGCTCATAAAAAAAAAAATTTTTAAAAAGAAAGAAAAAAAATTTCATGGAGTGGAACTGGGAGGGAAAAAAAACACAACAAAAACACAAAAACACAAGCGATTTCTTCCTAACTGCTCACAAAAGATCAGCGTGCACGTTCGAGGATTAACACGGGGCTGAAATCATCATGATATTAAATCAACTGACATTAAGTCATTAAAATGATTAAAATTAAATATGATCAAAAAAAAAAAAACTATCTAAATGGCTTCACTAGTTTGTCATGAATGCTGCGCTTTGATTCTGACCTCAGAGGTGACCTAAACGTCGACAGATGAAAACGATTGCATCTCATTATCATTAAGCTTGATGTCGGTACATGTAATAAACGTATTATATAAGTGACGCACGACAAAGTCTATAAAAGTGCATGGTATTCTGAGTGCGTGTGTGTGTGTGTGGGTGGGTGGTTATATCTGACAATTTTGACTTTTGGGGTCATTTGTCTGGTGCCCATGAAGTTTGTTTTTCCAAAAAGAAAAAAATGTCATCAACTTTCATCCAAAAAAAAAAAAACCCCAGTAAAAATGTTTCTTTTTGTTTACTAAGATTAAAGTTAGGGTTAGATTTAGATGTAGGCATAGCGCTGATTAGCGGCATTAATAATTACCAGTGGAAGGGCCTCCCAAGGGTTGTAAGAAAAACATGTGGGTGTGTAAGAGGTAACCTAGCGGTTGCCATCCTCACATTGTAGCGATCATCATCAGGCCAACAGGGACACACTAACACACGCCTCAGCCGCATGCCGAGCAAATCCTTAAAACAATTTGGCACTTGCCGAACGTTTTGGGGAAACAGGGATCTCTTTGTTTGTTGTTGTTGGGGTTTTTTTTGCGGTGTCAATCAGGATTACTGAGGGGATTTGTGCTCATGTAGTCCAACAGTCCTGTGAGTGATTTCTTGTTCTTTGAGTCGGCGCGTGGGGGGTGCGTTCGCGTGCGTCCGTTAAAACCGCTTATTATGTGGACATCCGTCTGAGTAGCCACTGCGAGCCATGTTGGCCCTGCTCCATGATGAGAGACGGCAGAGGGAGTGTGTGATGACATGTGGGCTTCACTCTTTTCCGTGGCTTTAGAAGTCAGATACAGCAGGCCAAATCTCACACACGCACGTTTAGGACCCAGGCTTCAGCATTTGGCTCATGTAGGTCTGTCTCCTGCGCATCTCCTGTTCCAGCTGCTCCTTCAGTGTGGACACCTGATTTACACACACACACACACACATACACACACACACGCTACCGTTGATTACAGCATGACCAATAGTCTCCAATTCAGCCCCAATTTATTTATTTTTTGGACTGATTGGAGAATTTCTTCTGATTTTCCACTCGTCAGCTTATTAACAAACACCTAGGGAGTGGACTCGGTGTGTTCGAGTGGGATCAACACTACACTCTAGACTGAGGGCCTGAGTTTGACACCGGTGTTATAAACAGACAACACGGCTCATGCATAATCGTGTCCTAAAGTCTGAGAACAGCAGCAGGAATGATCATCAGTTATGGGCAAAACATATCCGTTTTGTTCTTTTGATATTGAAGAATATATTATTCAGGACTGGGAAGACTTCCTGCGAATTTCATTCACTTTCATCAAACCATGTTTCATTTAGGATTCAGATATATCGACAGGTTTACACGCTATTGGGCAGAGTTTGTGATAAACAGAGTTGCGTCTTGGTTATGCTTGATTCAGATACATTTTTTGTCCGTAGCGGCTCGAGTAAGTTTAGCACTGCTGTGTGTTAGTTTGATGTAACCACGATATGTCATGCTGAAATTTACATTGTGGTCTCTAAACACACTCAAAAAGCTATGCAATGCCATTGTGACCATTATTAATGATGTAAATGTGATACTATTCATTAATTAATCTACAGTGG
>JAQLOM010000035.1:8514820-8530495 GCA_030068315.1 Chrysichthys thysi
GTGTGTGTGTGTGTGTGTGTGTGTGTGTGTGTGTGTGTGTGTGTGTGTGTGTGTGTGTGTGTGTGTGTGTGCTGAGTCCTCAAATAGCATGTCAGAAATTGTGTATACCATAGCTGTTCTGATGAGTAACATGGTGAATATGAATGTAACAGTCTTTATGGTGGTTGGGTGTTGTAGTCCACAGCGGCTATATTTGTAGGCCATGTTGTGCTCTTTGGAGTGAGGTTTAATGCAGAAACTGACATTGATATGACATTGGTCCACAATGTTTCATATCTTTCTCATGATATTTTTGACCCATTACCCAACTGGGAGCCAATTATTATATGAATGCATAAAGTTTGTTCATTTTTTTTAAGAATAATGCCATAGCTATACAAATGTAGGCAGGCAGAGTTTACAGAGAAATGTCTGAGGCAAATCATGATCCTTAACATGGGAAAACCAGGTCAATATAAGAAAACTAGAAACCCAGCAGCAGAAGAGTTGTGCAACAGATGTAGCTTAGAATTTCAACAGACAGAACTGCATGTCTTTATAAAGATCATGGAAATCACAGGTTATTGTGTTCATCTACCATATTCAACCTACGAAATGCTGCTGCAGCTGATGCATTCATACCAGCTTAACATACATATGCACACGTTAGTGGCACTGTTAAAGTAGGAATGGTCCATCAATCAAATGATATATACATAACATATAATATCCATAGATAAATCTATCAAACATGACGGAGACAAATATCAACCAGATCTGCATCTATACAATCTCTCCCTATGAACATGCATAGCAGTCAGAGCCTGGACCGGGTGTCTCCACATACAATATACAGAACACACACTTCACTTTAAGACTAGGTAGCTGTAGGACCACCCATATATATTAACCAAACTATATGAACATAAATGATGTTTACACATTGACTCAGAAGAACTGGTGCATCTGAAAGTAAATGTAGGAGGAGTGGAGAGCCTAATGAAGAGCCTAATCAAAATTCTCACACTGTAAACACACGGATCATGTTAACCTCATAAGAACAATCATAAAAACAGCCTTGGTCTATGATGTGTGTCAATGGCACAGGCACATTCTTTCCATATCATCACTTCCCACATTCCTATGTTACATTTACAATTCCAGTATTCAAGATATCTGTTTTCAAGATGGTAGTTTCCCCCCATGACTCTCACACACTTAAAACACACCAGACCAACAACAGCCCATATGCATCCATTTCACGCTGAACATTACCAGAAGGCTGTGATGACACACGCTCCAGTTATTGTAACTTAAGTAACACAAGACACGTTGACCGCTCCAACGTCTTTGTTTGGTCTTGATTAGCAACTAGCAATGCTTCTCATGGTGACAAATATTCACAACTGGTTTCAGCACAAATGTATTTACCAATAAAGTTGCTTTCACAAAGTTGCACATAAAAGGTTATAAATTCCAAATTTCTTTCAAGTCAACAACTCCTAAAAGCAATATTTGATAAATAACCATTTATTAAAAACAGTTACCTGGCAACAGTTACTTACCAAATAACTCTCAACCTACAGGTTATCCACAGAGCTGTGACTTGCTAACACACATTCTGCAGCTCAAGACCAGACTCGACTTCACACCATCAACAGCATCACAATCACTAGTGAGATTGTCCTGCATCCAATAAGCAATTCACTCTGATCAGAGAATGTCCTCAATAATTAACACAGTGGATTGGATGGCCAAGAGTAACTCCAACTTAGGATTAAACCAACAGCCACATGCATACAAACAGTGGCTCTATGGAAAAGTAGCAACGGAAATCTGTCTAATCAATGGAAGAGCAGATAGACATCGAATCCCCCCCCCCACCCCACACACACACACACACACACACTCCTTGGCAGATCTGGCCACATGTGGGTTAGGTAAATCAAGCTGATTGAGTAGAGCAGCTGATTGGCTTAATAGTTTTTTAACAGTTTCGTCAGATCCAAGTAGCTAAAAAGGAAATAAAGGGTGGAATGGAAATAACCGGTCATTTTTGTGCTTATCTTGGAAGAACACTGGTTCTGAAACTCCTTTTTAGCCACTTGGATCTGGCAAAACTGTTACAAAAACTATTAAGCCAAACAGCTTGTCTAACATTGCCAATTTATTGTATTCAAGACTAAATGTTGCATTCAAGACTAAATTTCCAGCACTAAACATCATCTGATATTAGGACAAAAGAGCCACCAAATCTTTTCTCTTAGAAAAAAAATGTTTCAAGAACTCTTATTGGTTCTTTGGTTTGTCTTTCTTGGCGATCTTTAATGGTTCATCAATACATCAGCACTATACCATAGGGTTTTACGGTCAGACAGGATCAAAATACAACCAATTTAGAAGCTAAGATTCTTTAATTATCTAAATAACACTTGAACAACCAATTTCTAATAAAAGGGCACAACATTCAACAAAAACCCTGCCTCAGAACAACACTTCTTCCTCCACGTTTTTTTTCATGGCACAAGTGTGGCGAAGAACGGGCATGGCATTACACCTAAATCCCCATTAGAGGAAATCTAATGAACCTCTTGGCATGGCTGTCTATCCTTTTGTGTCCAGTTCCGACTGGCCTTCCTGGTTCATATATCGCAGATCACTAACAGACTATTGCATTTTTTGAACAACAACATGTTGCTGAGTCAGAGAGAGGATCTGTAGGAAAATACATCTTTACTGAAATGATCAGTGGTGTGTAATGCAAGAAGAGGCTATTTAGAGCCTTGATAACTGAATGGTCTACTGAGGTGATCATGAGTTCACCTCCACAGTTCAGTGGTTCTACTGTATATAAGACCAACAACACTGTCCTCACTGTTTCAATGAAACAACAGGAGGCAGCATATCATCTACCATCGAGCTGCCCAGACCACTGTTCTACTGAGTTTATTACAAGTACACCTGGCTCTTATATCCTTCCACAAGGCCTTTATTAAATGGATCAGATGTTTTATGGTAGCAGATCTCCAGAAAAGAGTACGAAGACCCACGATACAGTGTCACTGCCATGCTTTACTCACAAGCATGCCTTTCATTTCACTCTGCTCATAGGACTCATACCAGCGTACAGTTGCTCCAGGAAGAATACTTGGCCCACTTGTGGTAAACTCGATTTAATGTCAATATTAGAGCACTAAAGAAAGAAACAGTGAGTGCTCTTGTAATAGAACTGTAGCCTTGATAAAAAACACGTTTGATGATTCTGCTTTCATAATTAAGACCATGTTAAAGGCAGAAGACATCTCCATTATCACCCTCTAGTGGCTAAGCCAAATTAAACTCTCTGTGGACACTGCACACTCTGATCTGGAGTCTGTTCATGTCAGAGATCATTACACAATAGATATGCTTTATATTTTCTACGATAAATAAATTGCTGAAACACAAAATAAAGAAAATAACACCCTATTCAGTTTTTCAGGGTGCTGGTCATTTTAAATTCCCTTATGCGTCACCACCAGCTGGACACAGACATAATCATGGGTGGGTCAGCCACACAAAAGATGCTCCACAAAAGAGCATTTCAAGCCAGTAGAAGATATCCAAGGAATAAGAAAGCTGCAGTTCAACAAGACTTTTCTGAAAGTAATCTCTTCCGCTTGCCACACAATATAATCAGGAAGCTATGTTTCAAGAAAGATTCTTCAGCACATTATACTCTTTCATTATCATAGTTCAGATGGTATTCAAATATCTGTAGCATATTGCCATTTTACCACTAAACCTCTAAACACTACCTGGAATCTTGAGACAATACTTTTATGACGTCTAGTTTTTGCTGTTCTCTAATGCCTCTAATTCATAGCATCTAATATCATCTCACAACATATTGTTAGTTAAGCTAGTAATGGGCATTTTTCAATCATTTTCATTGGTGTTGCTTCTAAAGACAGCTCGTCTCTTCCATTCCACATCTAGTGGGAAATGAGGAAAGCACAGATTTGTGTTGTAACTAAAACGTATGCTCTGGTTACTGGATTTCATCAATTAAAAAAAAAAAAAACCTCAGAGTGGTGGGCTACATTCAGGGATGCTGACCTCTTTGGGATGAAACCAAAACATGAGGAAATGCCTAGCACGCAACTCTCTGGCCAGCATCCCAAACAATCCATTACAAGCACCATGAGGAAATGAGAAGGCCTGACCCAACCGTGTTAAGGAGGAACAAAGCCATAAAAAACCACAAGTCAGTGTGCAAATATGTAATACAGAATGGAATATATGTATGGATATATATTTCTTTTTAAAGGAGTTATGAAACTTAGTGTTTCGTACAGCTAAGGGTCGGAATGGAGGCAAGCAAACAAAAACATGACCACATTGTGTGAAACATGGCTAGAAAACTGAGACAATTCAAAACACACGTCATAAAATGTTTGCTCAAGTCATTGTAGTCACACGAACCAATTGTTACAGAAAGAAATATTGTCAAGTTTACAATCTCTCGTGTTAGCGTTAACATTTTTGCTCTTTCATCTCACTTGTCAGGTTTTCTATTCCTGATCCTTAAATCAATCAAATTTGCATGTTCCTGTGAGAAGCGAGCCTTTCTACTTTATTTTTGGCTACAGGTACAAATTACTGTTATGTTAGGCAAATGAACAAATACATACTCATGACTGTTTTTCATAGAGAAAGGTGTAATGGCCCTTTCATACTAAAATGTGACTGGTCAAGATGTAAGCCATTCTCATCAGCTGTATTCATTAGGACGTTAGTATTTATAATCAGGAAACCCAGTCATTTGTACATAATGCATCTCAAGTTCATTGTACAAAGATGCTCCACACATGAAATGAACGTCAGAGAAGGTTAAAACTTGCTTTTCTTATTGAAGTGAGCCAGCGTAATGTATACTTATGATTGTAGCCCTGTCAAATTGTGAGTGCTTGATTGAAAGGCTCAAACTGGCTTAATATCAGGAGGGCACAACTTTCCAGGTATCCAATATTGACCCAAGACATGTTTAAAATCTGATGTTTGCTTTGTTAGTTTTGCACTGGAGTTATGAGGCGACTATAACTATCAAATCCTGAAAGCCTCGATCACCCAAAATAACTTCTCTGAAGTTACAAATTCTCATTTGTGAATGACAACATTCGAGGTAGGTAGAAAGTATGTGAATTTGCCAGTTTTGTAAAGTTTTTTTTTTTTTTTTTTTTTTAGCACGCTCTGTGACTTTCCTACTACTTTATCAAAAGTGGCGGCAAAATGTTTTCCACAATTTCATATAAGCACATAAGTACTTGAACGGCTGTACCAATGATTATCTCTCTGCATCATTAAAGCAAGGCGCATTAAGGTAAGGAAAACATAATAAAAAAAAAAATTTTAAAGTCAGGTGCACATCTAAAGCGTACAAACATCCTGCTCTTTAACCCTGTTCTGGATCAGATTTCTGCTTCCAAGCAGTGGAACAGTAAAAACTCTGAAACTGAGCTGCTTGGATCCCATAACCGGCTCTACCTTAGCCAGGCCAGTGGAGAGAAGGTAACCGATACACTCACCGAGTGTAAAGAGCATGTACAGCAGCATCAAATGCCTCTCCAACCCCCCTGTGCTAATTAACTCCCTATTGTTCAGAGAGGGTGGATTATTTCCGGAGTTTGATAGCACTTCAGTCTTCTATCAAGATATGAGCTTCAGATTCTTGTTTTATTCATTCACATCCTGTGAGGAGCATGTTCAAACTGAACTGGAGTTACTATGCAAGCTTTCACTTTAAACATGCAGACTCAGTTTTGCATGAAACTTGTTATTTTGGAATGCAATTCTTAGCGAACAGTAAATCGCTCAGTGCATTCACTGAGAATTCATTTCAGATTTTGTATCAGTTAAAACCCAATCTTTATGTTTTGTACTTTGTATACTGTATTTTGGGTCATTTGTATTGCTTCAATCTTGCTTTCAGTTAAATCCTTGCACATTAAAATATTGTTGCATCATTAACCGGAATTCTTTGCTAATTATGCAACAATTCATCAGAATTCTAAAAAAAAAAAAAAAAAGCATGTTAAGCATAGAAATATTCACATGGAACTATAAAAGTGATTGCTTTATTAAGAATTAAATGCGCTTGGAGGGTAGATCCAGACTCCTTCGATGAGATCTAGACCGTTCCAATAAAATCAATTCAGTTCCTGATTCACTTACAATCACAGTCAGAAGTTTACATACAGTCATCAAGAACATGAATGTCATGGCTGACACTGGACAGTCAGTTAGTCCTTTGCCCTGTGCTTTTTATGGGGCAGAATGATTGCACAAGAATTTGGTAAAATTTGGAAAAGTTTTAATTTATTTTGGGTTTTCTGAAATCAACACAAAGTCATAATTATAGATACATGGTGTTGATATACATAGATGATAAATATACGTTCACCTACTTCACATATAAATTCAGTTGCGTTGAAAGTCCCAAAATGTCTTTTAACTTGCCAAGACCAAGACCCCTTAATTTCGGGTTGGTGATCCTGATTGAGAGCTGTTAGCTTCTCTGTGCACAACATAAAGGGTTTGTTTGACAAGTACAAGTTAATGGGAGGTCTAGCAACTACCAAGGTCTGGAAGAAGACCCAAACTGTCACCCTCAGCTGAAAGGAAACTGGTTCGGTTGGTCAAGAACAGCCCAGGAACCATTAAGGTACAGGCCTGCCATTAACTGGAAGCTACTGTAACACTGTCAATAGTCCTAGCAAGATTTACAGTACATTACCATGGAGTGAGAGAACTGCCATCTGGGAAGGAAGCCTCTGCTCCAAAATCAACACCTTCAAACTCACCTAAATTTTGCGGCTGACCACATGGACATTTAACCAAACAGTAAGTGGGTTATGTGCATATTCTTTACCTTGTACACATAGTTTTGACCCAGAGTTGTTTTCAGAAAACCCAAAATAAATCAAAACTTGTGCACCAAATTCTTGGATTTTTTTTCCTATTAAAGATGTATGTTATACAGTCATTTTTCCCAGAAAAAATACAGTTCAAAGAAATACCTGAAAGCCCAATATTGCCATCACAGTCATGTGCATGATGTCTCTATGTAAACTTCTGACTGCAACTGTATGCCATTTCCTGGGTTAGATTTTAAATTGTGAGACTATTATAAGTGATTTATTGATATCGGGGTTTAGAGGGTGTTTAAAAAAATTTAACTGACCAGCTAGTTGCATTGATTCCAAAATTAGGGCTTTATAAAGAAAATGTATATGCTATATTATAACTGAATGGGAACAGCTACAACAGCTGTTCAACCTTCTACCTTCATTTTCCAAACATAGAGGTGGAAAAGACCAACATCTAGCATATGTGTGAATCCTACCCAATATTAAGGTTTGCATACTTTAAAATCCTATTGCTACCCAATTGCACAAACTGACACAGATATGAGATTTGCTAAATCTAAAAACATCTGCACCTATACCTGCCACATACTATGTGAGCTTATGAGGACGTATATGAGGATTTTTTTTTTTACTATCAAGTTCAGTGGTGTGGACTGTCCAACTTCATTACCGCTGTTCACGGTTTCAATATTTCCTAACTCAAATTGCTAAACATATGCTTAACATACAAAATGATCAGGCCTAAGAGTCATGAAGAGTCCTTGGAGGTCATCAAGGATTATTCCTTCAAAAGCTCTGGCCTACACATTAAGACCCTAAAATCTCTTTTCAATATACCTCCTCTTTCAGACTCTCTTTTGACACAATCAGACGTGTCAATCAAACAAGCAGGGTGACTGAGTAGGGGCTTCGGGGTCAGAGGGCAGGAGTCCACGAACATGAGGATTACGATTTCCCTGCAGCTTGTATGCCAAGCAAAACGATTCCACATGGAATCCTGGCGTCATTACTGAACCTTTCTGCCTAGTTTTAATGTTGTTTGAGGGTTTTTTTGGATGAGCGTCATTGTGATCTCTAAAGGTAAATTAATGTAAGTTCAGAAAGGCTCATGTTGGCTGCCTTTTGCCTTAAAAATAAAGCTGCACTCACATTTTTAACATTATGGGCATGAAAAGCATAATATTATGGCCGACACTAGGTTAAGCCAATAATAACATGCCCAGAAAAATGTAAATAAACTGTAAAATAATATCTAGGAAATGATTTATAAAATGACATAATGGGTGGATTTAGTATGTCTGTAATAATAACATATTAATCAATAACAAAGGCGGAATATTTTCTGTCTCAAACGCGAAACAGCATGGATAACTTTGCAGTATATAGACTGTAACACACAAATGGGGAAATGCAAGGAGATGGAAAGAAAGAGAAAGAGTGAGAGAGTGACCAGAGAGAAAAAGACATTTTAAAAATGAGGCATTTCACTTAGTAATCCCCAACATCATTCATTTATTCATTAAAGCTGTAAATGCTGTATCCTGGTGTGGTTTGTGGTAGATCTAAAAATTTAGCATGGATAAATAACCTTGTAGCAACTTTCTAGGAGCTGCGGGGAAACCAGAGAACCCCTCTCGTGGCAAGAGCATGCATACGAATTCCTCACAGACAACGCTACTTACTGCACCACCGAGCTGGCCATTTCCCAATATTTGAAATATTATTGTGTATTAAAAAAACCCTTCATCATGCTTTAATCATACCAACAGATTAGACATACTCAAACTGAAAAATCTGTTCTGAATAACTTTCACAAGACAAGCGCAAAAAAAAAAAAAAAAAATCATCCTTACATCTCTCTCCACAGAGCGCAGGTACCTGGCACACTCATAGTGGCCATTATATTCAGCCAGATCTGTTGCGGTGAAGCCGTCCACATCTCTCTCTGAAGGCCTGACCCCATGGCTTAGAAGTATCCTGCAGCACTGGAGAAATCATAATTCATCAGTGATGTTGATCAAGGATATGATATCCATCTGACACAGACAAGCTCCCAGCTTCTGGGCATGTCTTTACCATCGTTAAAGACACAAAATCAGGGCCATACCTCCATCTCCCCGTTCTCGGCTGCATCGTGTAAAGGAGTGCCGCCCCAGTCATCTTTGATGACCTTTGACCCCATGCGCAGCAGTCTCTCCAGGATGCGACAATGTCCCCCACTGGCGGCAAAATGCAAAGCGGTGGCCCCCTCGTTATCCTGACTCGACAGACTGATGTCTGTGAACGAGGCCTGAAAAGAGCAAGCGCACATTTAGGACATGGTATGAGAATGACATGAAAAACAAAGACCCGGAAATATTCTGGTGTTTCACATACTCTATGCATTAAAACACTTCCAAAATATGGGGGAGAATCAAAAGTAAAGGCAAAATACATTTAACGGATTTAACTGAAGTAACTGGGAGAACCTGAACATATCTCTTTTCCACATAGTCCCCACATTATACGACGCATTTGTTGTATTGTTCAACTAGCTTCTGTGTTCCCGCAGAGAGGTTTCTTGGTTGCTTTTGAAGCCAGGTGAGCACCGCTTCCTTTACTTCATCATCAGAGGTGAATCTGCGACTGTGCAGAGCTTCCTTTAGTGGACCGAAAATGTAAGAATTGCTCTGCACCAGATCGGGGCAGTAAGGAGGATGTGGAAGACGTTCGAACCCGAGCCGCTGCACTGTCTCTACAGTCACTGCAGCTGTATGAGGACGTGCATTGTCATTGCTACTAAGTGCAGGTTTAAATTCATCTTGCAATAATGTGCATTAATTTGCGGTTTTCAATGTTTGCCCATGCGTTTGGTAATACAACAGGAAAAAGGCCCCTTCGTGTCCCAAAAGAATAATATGTTCAACTAGAATGGTCAAGAAATGCACAATTATATTTCGACCAACAAGTATAGAGATGATACTGAGTCTGATCACTCGCACTGTGAAATACAATACACAGACAGTACTGCTTTTTATTTGTGACTTGCGGGCAACGTGCCATACTGAAAAACAAAACTTGCTTTCCATTGTCCTTGCATCATTACATGCTTCTCTAATGAAAAACAATCAGCAGGGTATTTTTAAGATGCTTGTTTTTTTTTTAACACGCTGATTCTCTGACATGTGAACTGAATTTCACTTTTATCAGTGTCTTGCTGTTGTGCCAAACTAACACACAGCCCTAAGCCATACTCAAACCTATCAAACCTCAAACTTATATAACCTAAACTAAATAATACTTCTTCGGTCCTGTCATGCCATTCGGCACATGTGTCAAGCGGCCCTCGCGGGGCCCGGATGACATTTCTGGAGCTAAGTGCATTCTAAAGGGTGAGATCGCTAGCCCCACGCCCAATCCTCCCCTAAGTCAGGACTCAGGTTCATACACATACACTCACACCTATGGGCAATTTAGGGTAGCCAATCCACCCAATGTGCATGTCTGGACTGTGGGAGGAAACCGGAGTACCTGGAGGAAACCCATGCGGACACGGGGAGAACATGCAAACTCCGCACAGAAAGGCGCCTGTGTGAACCCTGGGGCTTGAACCCAGGACCTTCTTGCTGTGAGGTGACAGTGTAGACACTTAGCCACCATGCCACCCCAAAACAAAACTTCATTTTGTCTTTTAATTTTAGTTTTCAAATCTATACACATGAGAGCGAATTCCCATGTCGTTCAAAACTATTCAAAATATTACAAATTTAGTCTGACTGGCCCTGACAGAAAGTAAAAAAGTACATGGTTTTTTTCGCTATCAGTCAATGCTTGCGATCATTATGAAACCAAAGGGAAACAACACTGACAAATATATAATCGTTTATAATGACCTATTTAGTCTAGAAAAAAGATATGGCATAAAATGCTCACAAACAAGCCTAAGGGTTTCTAAACGTTCCTAAACATTGGTGAAAAGCACTCACCAGCCAGACAACAAGCGAATGGTGACCCATGTGAGCAGCTGCATGTAGAGGCGTCATGCCATCCTGCGCTCTGAGATGAACATCAGCTCCACAGTCCTTCACTAGATACTCCACCACATGTAGGTGGCCCTCCTGACAGGCCAGGTACAGCGGTGTGGCTCCCATAAAAGTCTGACGACTTGCACATCTGTGAGAGTGCAAATCAGCATGTGGAAAAAAAAAACAAAAAACAAAAAACCACACAGATTCTTGGAGAGCCCATGATGCACATTAGGTTAAACTCACTTAAGACATGTTTTTATCCAACACAGAATCTTTTAAATTCAATCCATACTGTTTGCTTTTCTCTAAGTGATCCAAGTACTGCTACTCTGTAAGTCATCTCAAGCCTTCGGAAGTCAAGTTGCTTGTAGCCACATATTAAAATACTAAGACCACAAGTTGAGTTTCCTGAGATCTATTTTGTGGCCACATATTAATTGACTTGTGGCAACTATTATATTTTAAAATGAGTGAGATAGAAAGAAATGAATGAATTACATCATTGTGGCCACAACTAAAGCATGGACGCCCCTGATGGTATTACATTTTGGTCTTGGAATGACACAAACACATACTGGAGTCACTGATTTTGCTACATGGCACCATTAGCTCACGTCACCTTAAGCAAATTCTCATTGTCAGAGCGGGTTTTTCCTCCTTTCCCGCCAAATCATTAACTGGAAGCATATATTAAGTATAATATATGTTCATAATCATAATAAGTTCAATGATTCATGGGTTACCATCTCATGGCCACACCACAGTACTCTGTGTCCACAAGACACTTAGGTTGCGGTCTTGAAATAGTTCCTTGTGGCCTCAATATATTATATGGTTGCCTCAATATATGAATTTGGGCTGATGCCTTATTAAAAATAACCACCATGTAACCTCAGTAAATGAGGTTCCAAAAATGCTTAATATCAAAATTCCACTACAGTGGAACCTTGGATTGTGAGTAACTTCGTCTGCGAGTTTTTCGCAAGACGAGCAAACATTCTTAATAAATTTTGACTTAGTACACGAGCGATGTTTTGTTTAGTGTGTGTGTCACTCATCTTTTTAATGAAAATTCAATGTCGCATTTCCGCAAAATCTTTAAAAGAAGGTAAAAGCAGCCATCGTTGGATAGTTTCCTTGTTAAAGTCACACGAAAAGAAAAAGACTCCAGTGAGCCGACAGACTGCAGTGATTCTGTGAGCTGTATTAAAAGTAACACACAATAATCCTCCTGCTCTCTGTCATGGATCTGCCTACACGGAGCACGCGGGCAGCACACCCGTTTTCCCAATAGCGGTGCATGCCGGAGGACATTAGAACTAATTATATAGACTATAAATAGACTGACTCATGAACGCAAAGTCTGTGAAGCATTAGTTTGCATTTCCCCGTGCTATTCCCAAGCCATGTTCTAGTGTTTACCTTGCTCACGTTTCGACTTGTTTGTACTCCAGTTTTTGTGTTTGTGTTGTAGCCTTTGATATTCCTGTTTCTGACGCTCTCTCGTCTCCCTCACACCAGCCACGATTCTTTTCAAAGCTAAAGTGCAGGTTATTTTGTTTTCCTGTATTTTTACTTTATATTTTGTATTAATCATTTTTATATCAATATTTGTGGGCTGTGGAACGAATTATCTGAGTTTCCATTATTTCTTATGGGGAAACTCGCTTTGATATCCGAGTGATTTGGATTACAAACACGTCTCCAGAACGGATTATGCTCGCAATCCAAGGTTCCACTGTATTTAAGAAAGAGGAGTCCACCTTCTGAGTCTGGCTTAGCTCAGTGTTTCCTCCTTACAACTAAAGGATGTTTTTCCTTGCTGATGTCCCCTCGGGCTTGCTCATTAGGGGTGTAGACTCACAATTCTCTAAAGCTGCTTTGTGACAACAATATGTTAAAATCACCATGCAAATCCAGTTAAATTGAATTAAAGCGAGTAATAAAAATAACCTTTTACCCTAGAAATAATAATTTAGCATAGAATACCATAGGAAAGCAAAGTCAGAGAAGACCTTTCCTAAATTTGTTAAGCAATGAGATCAGATGGAAAATTTTTCTCCAGAGCCAAAGATTTCAGTAATCTCACATGGCTTTCAGCAGATTTTTCAACAAAGTCACACATTGTGCTCAGACCTGGCAAGATAACAATCTTCACGCTTATCTGCAACTCATCAAAAACAGAGCTCTAAATATGAACTCAAACTCTAAATATGAATTCCTCATCCAAAGCTAAACACACTTCTTTGTTTCTGGGCTGCGAAGTAATATCATAATTATTATAAAGGACATGCTGTTTAACAGATCTGTGCCCATTCTGGATGGCAGACTCTTTGTCCATAACCATTGGAAAACATTTCAACTAGGAATTTGGTGCATGTTAATGCTTATATCATAGCACTACTGAATTCCTATCGTTCAGAAGGTGTTGTGTAATTTTCTGACACTAGTTCACAGGTCTGCTGCAATATGCTTGTTCTGAGATATTTTCTTTTGTATAGTGATATCGATAGGCAGGGTCTGTCATAAAAACCATAAAAATCTATGATTATTTTTTTTAAAGCTGACTTTTTCTGTTAAGTAAGGTTTATCTAGCATTTCATTTTGGAGGGGGGGGGGGTGTTATTGTTAATAAGATCTTAGTGTAGCTTGCTAATCATTTGAGGAATAGAAATATAGACATCACGATTTGACAGGGCAGAGAGTAGCTCAGGGGGTTAAGACACTAGACTACTGAATAGAAGGTTGGGCGTTCAAATCCAAGCACTGCCAAGCTACCACTGTTAGGCCCTTGAGCAAGACCCTTAACCTCAACTGCTAAGTTTTATAAATGAGATAAAAATGTGAGTCGCTCTGGATAAGGGCGTCTGCCAAATGACGGTAATGTAATTTTCAGTTTTTATGCAGAAATTTTATACCCACAATGTTTGTATGCTGCATTTCTAAATGTTCTCTTCACTGGAAGTGGTGGACTGAACATGTTGGAGCATGACCGTGCCCCTGTGCAATTAGTGAGCTCTGAAATGTTATGGTTTGCCAGAGTTGTAGAAGAACTTGAAATGGCCTGCCTAGAGTGCTGACCTCAACCCCACTGAACACATTTGGGACAAATTGGAGCAGCACCTGAATGCCAGACCTTCTTACCTGACATCAGTGCCCAATCTCACTAATGCTCGTGTTCCCACAACCCCATTTCAAAATGTAGTACACAGCCTTTTCAGAAGAGTGGATGCTCTGATAGCAGCAAAGGAGGGACCAACTTTAGAACGGGATGTCCGACAAGCATTTGAGGGCATGATAGTCATGTGCCTACATACTTTTGGCCCAATAATATATCTTGTGTACTTTTAGTATAAATTACACAACACATAATAAACAATAACGAATCGAAAAGATCTGTAAAACATAAAGCATGACAAACCCACCTATTTTTCATCAGAGATTTGTGAGTTATAGCATATTTCCCAACCAGATCTAAAGGTCAATTGAACACCACTTGCAGACGTGCATAAAATTCCGCTACATGGAGGCTATTATATTTCTCTTTTCCCCACCTATGCTTGATTAACACCATGCTCTAGTCAGCCCTTTCACAGCTTTGCTCAAACATTCTCCTTTTTCTCTACTGCCACATCACATTCCTGCTCAACTTGTGTGGCCAGCAAAACGATCGGATTTTCTGAACATAAACATGACATCACTACTTCACACTGAGACTTAAATAAAGCAGACAGAAAATGCTTTTCCAACTATGGAATGACTCCTTCAATGGGACTATAGCAATGCACCAATAATTATGCATTGCCAAATAAACTTCAGTTAATCCCAATGGGTTGGTGGTGGGTTCATGTGATCTCGAGTGTTTGATATCCAACCACATCCTGAGCCTAACAAGCTTTAAGTTGCCACTCAGGGGCATACTGTGTCTTTATTTCTGCTCATCATCTTATGTGATTTTATTGCCTATTCGGAAATCATCTCATTTTAACGCCTACTGACTCTTGAGAAACGCATACAAACATAAAAGCTATAATTGCTACATGTTCTGCAGTATATTTTCCTTCAGAGATCACTTTACAACAGCTTTGCCTTGATATATAAAGCCATAATAATGAGAATGGATTATATTGCCAATTTCTAGTATGTGCTGGACTGTAAAAATAGTAAGCAATTAGTTGACAACCATCATTTATTATACATCTGCTATATTTCAGTTAATGATGATTTTTTTTTTTTGTACTCCCAGTGTGAATAGGTGAATTTCTCACACCCCTCTGCAGTCAAGGGCCATTAATATAACTGTATGTAATTTCTATACAGGCAAAGAGACACATTCTTACCTCTATTTGTGCCTACTCATCCATTACAATCTCAATTTGTGCTATGTACACCCTGCGAAACATTTTCTTATCGTTTTACGATGATTCAAAGCTGGCATTTATGTGAGAATGACAAAAAGAAGCCAGTACTGAAAAAGGTGAATGTCATATGAAATAACACCTGGAGACCCAATTTAGGAGGTGAATAATTACTTGTCTGCTTTTTTGTTGGCATCACAATTAAAAACTATCCTGCACCTTAAAAAGTTAGACATTTTTCAGTCAAACGATAAAAATCCCAATTAAATCGTTTCAATTCCAGCTGTGACGCCACAAAATGGAAAAGTTCAAGGGTGTATATACTTTTTTCACTGAATGAGTTAGCCTCGTCTCGTCTTCTACCGCTTATCCGGAAGGGCCGGGTCGCGGGGGCAACAGCTTCAGGAGGGAGGCCCAGGCCCT
>JAQLOM010000035.1:8548661-8559194 GCA_030068315.1 Chrysichthys thysi
CCCCCCCCCCCCCCCCCCCCCACACACACACACACAAAAAATAGCTAGCACGCACACACACACAGCATATTGGCCTGTTATACAGTGACCCTTTTTGATCTGCATTACTCAGGAACCTCCTTATCTATTTCATTACTTCCTTTACTTCCTGTGTTACCAGAAGTACTCTTTGCTTCTCCAATTTCTGCAGGCATAAGCACAAAGCCATTATATTAGTTCTGAAATACATTTTTATTCTGGTGAAGCATTTCAAAGAAAAAGTGTGGTTGCATATGTTTTAAGGAGTTCTTACTGGAATAGATACAACTGGATAAGGTAAATACTAATCACCAAAGTACACATTTCAAACTACATATGTCCAAAAACAGGAACACAGATGCCTCCTGTTATGGCCCTTGATCTGGTATCTGAGCTGGTTTTAGCATAAAAATTTTCAACATCTTTCCACATGCCTATTAATTTTTTTTCTAAATGTCACAGTGTTGAAAAACAAATGGATAAATGCAACAAAATGCAAGAATAATAAAAAAAAATCTTGCTAATCTCCTTTACAGATAACAGTGAGAAAATCTTTAAATAATACATGGACACCATTTATAGTGTTGCATAAGTTCCACATTTATTTTATATCAGACAGTGTGTTAAGGTGTAGCCTACACAAACATTTTGACTCATAACTCAAACACTCACAAGACACATTGAACTACTGCCCATTTAAGATGGTACCAATGGGTGACAGCTGCATATTACACCATTCACAGCAATCGTGTTTATATACAATGCAAAGTAGAACTAAGAAGATAGAAAAATGTCAGTGAATGGAGTTTGTGCATATGATGAAAATGGAAACACACAAAGAAATGCTGTTGGTGAACAGAGCCTTTCATTTATTTGTTTTGATTTTGTTTTTTATTATTTTCTCACGGAGGCTGCTGTATGTAAGCTCTGTAATGGTGAATGACTGAGAAGTATAATGTCGGGCCTGGCACTGACGCAGGCTAGAAGGTGCAAGATTTCATCCAACGCACTCTCAACAACATTCTCAAAAGAGGTGTATAGACAAAAGACAACTGCACACATGCACGCACCACTGAACAAAATGACTGCTTTTTCATTTTCATTCAGATATGTGCAGACACACAAAGCTTTAGAAATGGATCACAGGAGTCAACCACAATCTGGAACACTGGCGCAAAATTGTTTAAATATCTAGGCAGCTCGACAGTCTTTCCATGCAAAACTGGACATACTTTTTCAGATGATGTTCACTGCAAACAGGACAAACAGCACCTTTCTATATTCAACTGTGCAGATAACAATAACAGCATTATAAGTAGATCTGATAAGTCAACGCTTTGCAGTTTCAGTGTGGCTTCAGTGAATGGCCAGTTTCACGTAAGCAAACATATAAATAGTCATGTTCATAAATCCATATCCATTATAATTCAATACGCATTTCTCGTCTTCTCATCCATTATAATTCAGTACGCATTTCTCCAGACCATAATATCTCTCAGCCTGAGTCTTGGCATTCCTAAGCATGCTCTGGAGGTTGGCTGGCCTCAGTCATGCTCCCAGCTGACCTACTGTGTAACTCAGGAAAATGTAACATCGCAACCCATCTGGCTTAGTCCTAATAAACAGGGATATTTGAGATCAAGTCATCGTCATAGTAACAAAACCAATTTTGCCTGTGCAGCCAAACATACCATTTAAAACAAACAAAAAATCTCAAAAAGCTAAAGGTTAACTTTAATGGGGAAAAAAGCAGCTGAGCATGACCAATCACAACAACGCAAATCAGTGGTGTGTAATGTTCCTGGAAAGTTGAACCATGACAAAGCTTCTGACAACCAGCACATTCAGCAGCGCAATGTGGCTTTTCACTCATACACAAAGAGTGGGATCTAACAACACATACACAAGCTGTTTGCTCTTCTCATTAAACATTAAGCCAACAGTCACATCACACACTAACCAATAATGAGACTTTACTTATTAAACCTACAGTATGAGTGCCATTAAAAATGCATACTGCAGCCTCTAAGCTCACAGTCTCCATTATAATATTTTGTAGTTTGTGGAAAATATAAGGTAACACGAGGCTTTAAAAAGGATGGGTTATATGAACATTACAAAACAAATTGTACACAGTAGGTCCATTTTCATGTGCAGACTTGTTGATCTGTGTGAACAAAAAAAACAACAAAACAACCTATCCCTGTTGAGAAATCCAGCTTGGTCAAATCAGCAACCAGTTACTAAAACACAAATGAGATGGGCAAACTTGAAGATCATCTTTTATTGTATTATTATTGTCCAGCTTCCTTATATATTAAATAACTTGATCAATAAATGTTTGAGATTTTCTAATGCCTTTGTGTTTTCTTAAAAATAATTTGTCTCATGTGATGTTGCTTTACTAGTGAAGATTCAGAAATGGTTTTCTCTCTAATGGTACCAGTTGACAAACATGGTCTACCACAGCAGTCTGCTGGACTGATGGACCGTGGTCCAGATGCAGAACCAGCAAGGTATTTCAAGAAACTAAATACCGAATACTTAAAAAAAAAATGCAGCACAGTGTTGCTGTAGTCCAGGGATTCCAGTTTTTTAAATATGAACCGACCCGACTTCTGCAGTAAATTCTCTGTTGCAGTTTATACATATTCACCCAAATTATTTTGGAGAAGGCTGCTCATTGGGCCAGAGATTAACTACAGGACTAAAGGGCAGAATACTCACACAATTTGACAGATTTATTCATTTTATTCACCCTCTCTGGTCTGATTAGCGTACTGATGACATAGTCTGTTTACAGGCAACAATGAGGACAGAATGTTTAAAGACAACTGGACAGAAAAGTGCATGTTTAAGCTCCGTGTAAAATGAAAACTGATGGATATATCTCAAATGTTCGTCAAAAGATCTTAACATGAAGCTCCACTATGAGACAAAGCATAACCACTTTCAATAGTCTTAGTTATAGCCACAGTGCCTGTTGCCATTCAGTCGCGTCAGTTTCGTATCCAGACCTACGCAAGATATTGTTTGTACCTGGACCTTTAAAAATGACTGTATTTGTTGAATGCCCCTGATCTCGCAGCTTGACTCCCACCTGTCTGAGTTTTGGCAGCTCTTAGCTGGATCAAGCTGGATTTTTCACCAGTAGAAGTACTGGACCAATCAAAAGATATGCTTAGAAAATGACTTGGGTATAATAAGTGCACAGCATGAAAATTCAACCTCCAATACAGTATTTCAAGCTTGGGGCACAGTGAGAAGTTGGATTAATGGGTTGACATGATTTGGGAGACCTGAAGAATGAAAGCAGCAAATGAGAATGTAGAACCATGAGAAGCTAGTACAATCATATAATATACATCATTAAAAACCTGCAGTTTAAGATTGTACAGACTTTTGTCTCTTTAACCGGTCTGGGTGATGGTCCTTTCTCTGTTTCACAATTGGATATTTCGCAGAAGGCTCTTTCTTGCTTCTAACAACTTATAAATGAAACATTCAGGTGATCTACACATAGTAGCAGCCATCACAGCATCACATCCTATTCCCTGTCCCTCTCCTCTGAAAGCATTCTGTGGGTCGAGGAGGAAGAGTCGTATGATACATAAGCAATAGGTTAGTAAAACTCATGGGGGAAAGTGCCATTTGCAGATAATTGCATTAAACGTCATCAGAACATTGTCAATAAATACACAACAAAATAAATAAATAAATGAATGCGTGTTAAATAAATATCTAACTTGACAAGATTTTAATATAAACCTCAAAGTAAATCAAGCAGAGATAAGATCTTTAAGGAGAAGTTCATTTTAGAAAATATTAAACTGGATTATGATACAATTTGATAAGACTTACATACAACCATCCATCTCTGTCTTTTTTTGTTTGTTTGTTTGCTTGCTTTACACACAACTTGGAGAAAACTTCATGAGCGATGGTTGATGTTTCTCATTGTAGGGCCCTTTTATGTCATTTTATCTTATAGAAATGCCTATGGAGATTATCCAAACCTGCACTTGAGCTGAACCTGGAAAAATCTGCCAAGATCCCAATCTGCATACTACCATACTAAATAGTATGTAAAATAGTACAGAAGGCTATTTTGGCATAATACTTAGTATAATAATTTAGTATGCATTTTAGGATATGGTAACATGTCAGTGAAGCTGAAATGTGAAGCTGATAGCAATATTATTGGCTGACTTAAATACTGACCGGATTCAACTGTAAAGAATAACACAATAAGGTGAGCCATCTTTATCTTGACCTTCTACTTTACTTTTTGTTACTCATCTTAACAAATCTCGTTAAAATGATCGACCTGGAAGTGTCAGGCTTGTTTTTCTTCCATTGTGGAGTATTGGAGCTCTTCTTCGTGAGATTATATAAGCATCTAAAATAACGCATACTACACTGATCCAAAACATAGTGGCCTTAGATTCTTAAGAGGGTTATGGGTTGAACATCCAGGTCCTGGTAGACACACAGCATTGGGAGCCTGTAGTATACAGGTGCTTTAGTGCTAGATAGGGTGAGTGCAGGTACACACAGGGAGGGAGGAGTGTGAAGAGCATTAGAGACTGGACCGGGCACAGGAAAGGAGGACTGTATTTACAGGGATAGTCTTTGTTTGTGGGCTTTTCTGTCATTGTCCTCTCAAAGCCTCATTTGTGCTGCTCTTCTTCTGGAGAGTTTGGACCTGTGACAAGAAAATGTTAAACACAATGATATAATTGTACTGATGATATATTTGCTTGTACACTGAGGATGAGACTCTTCCTAGCTTTATTCTGTGTACCTGATGGAGCCAGCAAGGAGAGGGTTAAACGCATACAGCCAGTCATGCATCTCTTTGTCATTGCTGGCTTGCAGAAGTATCCCACGATGCTCTGTGCACACGGCGAATGTGTAGGGAGTCTGTAAAAGGCCGACAGGGCTTATAAGAGTTACGGAAAACAAAAGGATTCACATTTTTCCTCTTGGATTGTAATATTCGGTTTCCTGCAGACTGTTTGAAGTCACATGTGGACAAATGGCCCATTTAAAGGAGACTTTCATAGGATAATATAAATTATAGCTCTTCATTATGCTTTATCTAGCATTCTGTATATAGGCATGAGTGTATATCAATGTCTTTGTGTATCTGTGTGTGTGTGTGTGTGTGTGTGCGTGTGTGTGTGTGTGTGTGTGTGTGTGTGTGTACAGGTACATGTATTTTACCTTCAGCATGGCCTGCTGGTCCTCACTGTACTCCACTTGTGCAGAGGACAGGTTGAGGATGGCTCTCTCTACTGTGTCTCTCTCCGAGTTGTAGATGTAGACGTATGGCCGTCGCACCACCACGTAGCGTTTCACCCAGCCGTTAGTGTGCGGCTCTAGGAAGTGCAGATAGCCCTTTTTCGATACTATTGGACTGTGAGAACAAAAACAAGAGGTGATTTAAAAGCTAACACAACTGTTTCTAACACACTTGTCTCTTCATGACTAGCACACAATACTGAGGTACAGGAAGCTTCACCATATCAACCATTACACATTTTTATTTGTTAAATACCAAGACATTCATGCATTATTAGGCTTAGAATGGTGGGGCTTCTGCCATTCAAGCGTTTGTGTACACTGTGACTACAGAAATGATTACATAAAAATGAAGTGCATTAATATAAACCTGGATATGAATGATAGCCAGGAATATTGTCAGAGCCACTGTTATAGAAAATTAATTAACAAACATTGTATCTTAGTTAACAAAAAGAATTCCACGGCAGTGTTGTTGAAGAAGTACACAAAGTTGTAACCTTGATCTTTTGTAATTAAACGTGATCTGTTTTTTACTATAAAATGTTGCTTTGTAAATCTGTTTATCCTACAATTTTTTTGCCCTGAGTGTTAAGGTCTGTAAACTGACCTCACGCGGATCTCCTGAATGTCAGGGACAAATGTATGGGTCCTTGATTTGGACTCTGGAGCTCCGTTGGGGGACTTCTTGCCCTCCCCATCAGATGTAGCACCGCGGTTGGGGCTCACAGCACGGGAGCGAGGTGCTGGGGGTCTGTACACAAGTTTCCACCGAGAGTTTAAAACAAGCCAAAGAGAAGGTGGGACATCTTAGACATTTTATAGTTATTTCAATTTACTGAAGTATTTCCATACAAACCATGTCTTCATGGATCTCAGGGAAAGCCCGTGTGTGTGTGTGTGTGTGAGACGGTCAGGTGTCCACATACTTTTGATCATACAATGTATCTGCTGCTACATACATTTTGCATTTACGTATTAAGCATTTTGGACTGCATTTAAGGCAGTTTGCATTGACATGCCTAGCTATTAGCATTCAGCTAGCTTGTGTCATTAGAGTTATCATCATGCTAGCTGCCAGATTAGGAATAAAGCTGTTGTCTGTGGTGAAAGAGACACGGATTTACACTACAGTCTAAACGGAACTAAAATTTGCTTTTGCGAATCGTTCTTGTACATTCATACTTAAGAGTCTATACCTTTAAGTCTACGTTAAATTGAGAAAGTTGAAGAAACTGAACATTGAAGGTGTACTTCAACTTTCACCTGCGTATTTAATTAGATGAATAATTGCTCATTTACATGAGTAAAGAATCCGGATCATTTTGCCAACTCCGATTATAATCCTAGTTTGCCATAATGGACACAATAAAACCTGCTGTCTGTGTCTCACATTCTGGACCCTACTGTAGAAGAGATACTTAAATATAATAATTCTAATGTATCATTCTCAACAACACATTTAGATAATCATCTCACCAGTTGAAAAAAAAATACAGTATGTACAGTACAGAACTGTGGTTAACCTGACCTGAGCTCAGTGTTGCTGCTGTAGCGACCCTCCACCAGTGAGGGACAGGTGGAGGAAGGTGTGAGTGTGTTGATGTCAGAGATAGAGGTGGAATCTCTCATCAGTGTGACCGACATCTCACTCAGCTGAAACGCAGAGAGAGAGATACCATAAAAGCTCAAACCTAATCATGCAGGTTGCGAATGTCAGCAGCAAAGGCAAATTTAAAAACTTAAAATAAATGAATTATTGCCTATCTTTGCAGCTCACCTTGCTCTCACTGGCACTCACACATACATGACTGTAGTCTCTGTTGAATGTGTGGGTAAGCAAACGCAAACACTGGAAAAAGTGAGGAAAAAATATAGCTTATTAGTGCAGCTTTGCAATTACACCATCCTTGGCAATTAAACCGATTAATAACAATACGAAAAAGGGGGATTTTATTATAGAATTTTTGCATCACTGTACACTGTATACTGTCTACAGTATACAGAACAGGATTATTAAGCTTCTTTACCTTGGCAGCAAGCTTGCGCTGCCTCTCATTGATAATTTCATGCCCTGGGTCAGCGTCAGCATCGTGACCCTGCCCCAGGTGTTTGGATGGGGAGGAGGACTCGGTTAGATCTTCACACACGCAGGACAGCGGCAGCTCCTGGCCCAGCAGCAGGGTGGACTCCAGCTTCTCCCTCAGGAGGAGGTAATGCCTGGTTTTCTCCACCTGTAGCACCACAATCACACAGAGAATGAAATCTAACATCTGGTATGTACTGTATATCAGAAATGGTTTTGATCTGAGATAAACTCAGTTGAAGTTCATATAAAAGTGTTAAAACCCCTGGTATTTGTAAATCTGATACCCAAATATGGTTGGATTTACTACTGGAAAGTACTGTGATGGGAAAACAATTCTTTTGTTTTTGCTATACACTTATTCCCTGATATTTAAATCTACTGTAGATGTGTTAGACAGTCTGGCACATGAACATGGCACCTTTTGTTTGAACACCCATATTTAAGTGATCAGAAATATTGGAACAGGGGACTGACAGGTGTTTCTTTCGGGCCAGGTGTATCGTGTTGAACTGCTCTGAATATTGACATAGCTCTGAATGTACTCATGGTTTGAGTCCTGGGTTTCTCCTGCATAGATTGCATTTTTTGTTAAAACATGAGGACAAGAGAACTGTCTACCGGAGGAAAGCAAGCCATTTTGAGGCTGATAAACGAAGGAACATGTATCAGAGCCACTGGACAAGCAGTAGGCATAGCAAATAAAACAACCTGGAATTTGTTTAAAAAAAAAAAAAGGAGAGAGACATCTGGTGTGCAAACAACCAGACACTAAAAAGATCAGCCAAGAAAAACAACAGCAGTTGATGAGGGAATTATTGGGAGAGCTGGGAAATAAACTTAAACCATCAGTGACATCACCAACAACCTTGAGAAAGACTTCGTGTGAAATATAAAGGCCATACCACATGATGCAAACCACTCATCAGCAGTAACAATCAAAAGGCAAGAGAGGAATTTGGAAAAAAACACAGATGAGCCATCAAATTCAACCAAATGTGATCCGTGCTGCCAAAATGAGTCAGAATGAGGAAATTTTCAAAAGTGAGTTATTGTTACTTCCACATTGTCCATCTAAAGACCTTCAAAACGAGGCATGGTTTGTTGAAATCAGACAAAAAACGACCGCCTAGCAACTAGAGCCACTTTTGTTCACGTCTAATGGGGTTTGGAAACTCACTTTCCATTGGTTCATAAAAGTGTCATCGGGAATTCCTTGTGTATTATCAGAAAGTAGAGGAACTACACTTCACAATACCAAACATGTGAAAAATACAGATTTATCATGGGTATATTACGACAAAGGACTAATTAATGAAGACATACGAATGAACATAATGAACAAAACCTCAAAATAAAAGCAGTTTGCGATGTTTTCTTGCTGCTTTTATCATGGGGATCAATAAACGAGGGCTTCATGGACTCATTTTTGAGAAAATCTCATTTCGACCGAAACCATGTTTTGCCTCTTAGCTCATAATTATCCTACGCGCATTCTGACTCGTTTTGCCAGCACGGCTCACAAATATTAAGAGTTATTTACTTTTAGACTACATGTTTCAATACATCACCTAAAATTTGGGTGGCCTGCCAGCAAAGGTGCCATGTTCTAAGTTGTTCTAACCCATCTAGATTAGATAAGACATGCTGATCTACCTTCTGATGTTCATCTTTTGATTTCAAAAATCAAATATCTTAAGTGTATAGTAAAAAAAAACAAAAACAAAGACTTGGCCTTGAACAAGGCCATCTTGTTTGATTTTATACCACAACAGTAGATATTAAGAAGCATAAGGGAAAGGTGTGTGTGCATATATGGGAGAACTCATGTCATGTCATGGTGTGTTGTGTCTTGTACCTCCTGCAGGAGGCTGAGTTTCTCCAGCTCCCACTGATGGTCCAGGATGAGGCTGTCACTACGGGGCCTCCATCCAGCCAAATTCTCCTCCCCTCGCACATACGCCACAGATGTGTCTAACACCCGCCTGCGCCTCCGCTGCATCCCTGCAAAACAACTATTTAATGAGACTCTTCAAAGTGATTATCTTCTTAGGTAATGCATTTAATAGGTAATGGCAAAAGAAAGGAACTATCATAAAAACAACCTCCTGCACAATATTAAGATGGTATGATGTAGGAGGACTGGGTGTGGTTTTGCACTTTTAAGTATTCTTCTTGACTAACCAGGAACTGAAAATGGTTGCACTACAGGCCAGAGTTGTAGCTGTAGATACTCTGGATCAGGTGAGCCTCATACAGGCACTGTCTGCAATGGGTTTGCAACCAGTTGGTCAATGATTTTAAATAAAATTATGGCCATTTGTCCATTGTGATTCCTAAGAGAAAGTGGACACCAATTACACACACCTCAATCATTTACAGAGGTGACAACATTTCGGGTTATGATTTTTGCCCCCTTGCTATGGTGATCTAGGGGACACCTGAAAAATATGCTTCTGGGTTTTTTTTCCCCCAAATAAATGTAGCAGACAGACCAAATGTGAATAAGATCCACCTATTTGAAAAGGTAACTCACTGGAAGGGAAAGGCCACAAGAAATATAAGACTTATTCTTATAAATATTCTTCTGGTAGTGTTTCTTTTCACTTTGCACTGACTTTATCTGCACTGATCTGTGATTTCACAAGCACCAACCTTGTCAGTCAGCAGAAAACAAAAAGACAGTACTGTAGTATTTCAGGTAGGTAAATATAAAATGGAGGCACTGTTATGGCACATCTGGTTTCAGCTGTGATACTGCTGCCCTGGACTGCATTAACAATTAGCCCCATCAGACTGCTACAAATCACGTATGCCCATCATATGCCCTTCAGATTTTACACATGCGTCTTGTTTTCTCCCTTGATTAGGATCCCTATGTAAGATCTTAGTCTTCCCTGTTTAAGTGCCAGGTGTCATTGGTGTACAGTGTATTTTGTGTTTGGTGTTTCTAAAAGTTCTACGGCAACGTCACCGTATTCAGACCCGTTGATTGGATAGGATAGTGTAATAGCCATTTTGAGGAAAGAGAGAACTGTTTTTGAGGAAAAAGAGGAGGATGGATTTTGTTTACAAATAATCCTAATTTTTGGTGAGTAAAATGTTGCGATTTTCCTAAATAATAT
>JAQLOM010000035.1:8597455-8607944 GCA_030068315.1 Chrysichthys thysi
GTGTGTGTGTGTGTGTGTGTGTGTGTGTGTGTGTGTGTGTGTGTGTGTGTGTGTGTGTGTGTGTGTGTGTAAGAGACAGAAAGCGAGTGGCAGTGTACACATTGTAAATAGATAACACAAGAAAAGTGTTTGATCAGACAGGGAATATGTAGGGTTTTGGGGTTTTTTTTGAATGGTCAATTTAAGTAAAGTAGTAAAGATTTTCTACAGTCTAAATGGCTAAACTGCATGAAATCAGACTTATTTCCAAACAGAATTAAGCCACATTTTACATTTCCTTTCAAATTGGTACTTTAGCTTTTTGCCATTTGGTGCAGAATGCATTTGGACAGAAGATATTTGCAAAAACAGCAACATAGTTAAAAACCAGTATATCAGAAAAGGACCAAATACTGTTTGTAAATAAGACATCTTTTTATAAATGTAGTGCCCATGGTAAGTACATTAATAATTATAGTATTCACACGTGATTTGCAATGTGTCTGGTAGAACAAATTTCAGCTATGTTGTACTATTATGTTAGTGTTTGTATTAATTAAATAATGTATATGCTTACCTGGATAAAGAAACAAATCCTATTTGTCTGTCTAGATTCCCCATTTACATTACAGTCATTTGGCAGACACCCTTATCCAGAGCAACTTTTTGTATCTCATTTATGTAACTGAGCATTTGAGGTTAAGGACCTTGCACAACAGCTCAGGAGTGGCAGCTTGGCGACATTTGGATTTGAACTACCGACCTTCCAAACAGTAGCAAAATGTCTTAACCCCTGAGCTACTCACTGCCCCAGGTTCTTCTTGTAATCACCTTTTCACCAAAATTGCCTGTTTGCTCCACATTACCCCAAAACACACCTGTGGTATTACTATGGTGACCAATGTGAATATACAGGCAGTTGTGACTACAGCAGGCAGTATGGTGATGGAATGGAGTTGTGTTGCTACCTCATAGCTCCAGGTTAGATCCTAAACATGGGTTACTCTCTGTGGTAAGTTTCACATGTTCCAGTAGATTCCCTGGATTCCTCCCACCCAATAAGGACATACCGGAAGGTGCATTGACTACCGTATGTCGCCCTTAGTTGTGAATGGGAGTGTGGACCCCCCCAGAGTGTAATCTTGCTTTGGACCCAGTATTTCCAGGATAAGCTCCATCAGCCAAGACCCCCACCAAGTGAAGATGCTACTGCAGGTAAATAAATCTGTCTATGGTCCAAGCCGATTCATTCGTTTAGGCTACTTGAAACTTGCAATTCATATTCGATTTCCATATAAAAAAAATCAGATTTGCCCTGCTTTCTGAACGTAGGGTTAATATAAAGATGGAGAGCTGAACTGTGGCACCTGAGTGTGCTGAGAGTCTCGTCATAGTTGATGTCTGCAGGACTGAGAGCGGCTACCATGGCAGTGCGAGAATTTCCACCTGCACCGAGGAAAGGTCAAAAGGTCAAGATCAGTATAAACCTGGAGTTAAACTGGGTGCAGATATTGATACAGATGACACATACCTAAATTTTCTCGCAGTAACCATGTGAGTACAGAATCCCTGTATGGGATAAAACTTTCCACCTTCTTTTTCTTCTTGTTCTGTATGCAAGAAAGGTCATGAGCAAAAATGAAACTTACCAAATTTTCCACCTACCCAAAAAGTATTTATCTAGTCATCAAGACAATTCCACTTCAACGTGGCTGATTTTTTTATTGCTGATTTAGGTATGTGACTTGCTTTTGGCATCATTTGTAAAGAACAGCATCAGAAACAACATAAGCATGTCATTTTGAGAATATTGAACACTGTAACAGTTTAGCATGTCTGTTAGTATTTAAACGTGTAGCCCAGTGTCCCTTTGTGTTGGACATTACATTACCAAACATATCTGGGAAGACGGACTGCATTTGTGATAAGTAGAAAATTTTATTGCTGGTCACTGTTTTGCCCAAAAGCAAAAGAAAATTATCCTACCTTGTTCGACCCAGAATCCTAAGAAAATGAGAAATCAGAAGATTTATTTATGTGTCTTTATTCAGTGGAAATGATACACAGTGTAATACGCTGTGATGCAAAACGCAATACGTACCACTTCTGCCAAAGCTGAAATGACTTTCCCTAGTGTAGTGAGGGATTTATTTATGTTCGCTCCCTCCTAAAACATAGAAATAAAACAGCTTTTTGAGATGACTTATTAAGAAAATGTAAATTTCTCAATGAAGTCAAAGAAAAAGCTAGGCCTTTGATTAAAGCTGGAGCTGGTCAAAGTGTCCATTTTTAGCACCAACACACAATATATTTCCGCAGTATCCTGACCTTGAATCTCACAAACCTCACAGTACAATTCTTATGAAGCTGAAAACATGGAGAAAAGAGTCTTGAGTGCCTTCAACATGAGTTTCGATGACTATATTGGCACATGCTACAATCATTGTTAACCAAGATTGTGGGTTATGGGGTAGAATAACGCAAAGATATAGCTGGAGGAAAACAGAACAAAAGCCTACTAGACACTTAAAAAGACTGAAAACAGACAGCAGGAAAACTAACAATATTCAGGAAGGAGGTGGAATGAAAATAAATAAATTTTTAAAAAGCCAGATGTTTGTCACCTTGAGCCGAGTGCCTTTGGCTCCAGTGGAGTCGGCTCTTTCACTGCCAGCTAAATCCACCAGACTGATTTTGCTGACCTATTTAAAAGAGAGATACAGATTGGCAGAAGAAAAAAAAGACAAAAAGATAGAAACATATAATATAGGTATAGATATTAAGATGCATAGATATACGAGGGAGAATCAAAAAGTAAATGCAAAATACTCCTTTACTTCATCATCAGAGGTGAATCTGTGACCACGCAGCACCTCCTTCAATGCACCAAAGATGTGATAATCGTTCGGCACCAGATCCGGGCTATAAGGAGGATGTGGAAGACATTGGAACCTGAACTGTTGCACTGTCACTGCTGCTGTATGGGGATGTGCATTGTCATGGCTCAGGAAGCCTGTTTCACCCTGGGGGCAGGGGTATCTCAGGAGATTAACATGCTGCACTGCTGATCAGAACGTCGGGAGTTCAAATCCAAGCTGCCACTGCTGGGCCCCTGAGCAAGGCCCTTAACCCTCAGTTTTATAAATGTAAGTTGCTCTGGATAAGGGCGTCTGCCAAATGATGGTAATGTTTTGGACAGCATTCCTCTTCTTACATTTTTGTTTACACTGTTCACTATTTGCCCATGGACTTTTCCCCCTAATGGCAAATACAAATCCATAGCTGATATCTAAATGTGCAGCCAAGGGAGACACCGTCATCCATATGTCTTTGCTAATCAAGGCATCCACCCCGTCAATGTGCTGTTGTGTGCATGATGTTGATGGGTGACCAGAAATAGGTTTGTCTTGATACCTGTTCTTCCCACTTTAAACCTTTCTACCCAGTCATAAGTTTTTCGTCGATTCATAGTGTTATGTCTATTCTGAGCCAACATCTGATGGTAAATTTCCACAGGTTTCACTTCCTCTGCCAAAGAAAGTGCATTACGGCACGATGGTGCAATCTCACAATGAAGCGTCCATGTTTCTGCCCTCATGGCATGGCACTGGTCAAACTATCCAACAGGCAACATACAAGTTTGTTGCATTTCACTAGTTTTCTTTGTTCTGGTTATTGCTTAATTCAAAAATTGCCTTTACTTTTTGATTCTCCCTCATACTTAATATGTACTGAACTCTAATGCAAGATGCTCTTCACCTGAAGCAGTAGCCTTAATGTCAAACATCTTTCAGTGCATTTCAAGCAATGAGCACTGATGATCCCTTGGCTTCTGAGTGCCCACTGGGAACATCTTAGTCTGATTGACAGGGTGTAACATGTTCCTTGGCAGCCTACCTTCTCAGACGTGTTGTCTGTCTCTGCATCGTGCCTCCTCTGTGTGAAGATGATGTTGAAGACAGCATGAGAACGACTGCTTGTTTCGTTCATGTTGGTGGCAGCCACCGTCCTGCAAAGGAAATGAAGAGAGAGCAGATGGGAAACAGACATCACCCAGTCAGAATAACTATGTAACTGTAATTACAGCTAAGGAATCTATGAGGCATATTACTTCTTGAAACTGCTAGGCTAGAATTAGCAGTAGGGGAGGAAGAGTGTGAAAAATGATCCCCAGCAACAGGGTTTTCTGTGTTGCCATCTGGTTCACATTTACAAACTTTATGCTTTTAAAGAGGGTGGTAATAAATGGCATATGACACTATAACGACAGAATGAAATTTTTTAACTTTCTAGAAAGTGCTGCAATGTTTTTTCTAATTTTTTGTTCATAATAAAAATAAATAAATAAATAAATAAATAAATAAAAATAATAATAATAATAATAATAATAACAATACTGTAACATTACATTTACATAACATTATTATTAACATTAAAAGCTATCACTGGGCAGACTGGGATCAGAACTGAGTGGTAAGCCACATCTTTCTAATACACAATATCTTGTGCTATATCTTGCAAGAGTCATTTCCTATTATTTCTTTAGTGCCGCTAAAACATCCGTCTATAATTATTCAACTAGGCTTTCTGTTTCAGACAAAAAAAAAACAGATTAATGACCCACAACACTGCAATTAGTCTCTCTAAAATATTGAGGGCCCTACATATTTCAGCGCTAATAGCACCAGCAATATTCAAGTCTGAAGAGAAATATCCCCAAAGGAAAGAAAGTATTGTGCTTAGGAAAGGCAAACTCAAATCCCAAACACAGTCTCAACTAATGCTTTAGCAAGTGAAGCACAAAAGAAAGACTGTCTAATGATCCATCGTCCTCAATTAGCCTGTTGGGTTGTAGCCCTGCTGCTGAGTTGCTTAATAGTTAGCTATTTGTGTGGTAGGAGCGCAGATAACAGGCATTTAAAAATTTGTTTGCACCATAGAGTAAATTAGAGCTATATCATTTAACCTTAATCGCTGAGACAGGAGGCGCTTGAGAGGTGCAAACTGGAAGAGAAATTGTGATATTTTTTTGGTGTTTTCTGTATGCTTCTTTTTTTTCTTAGAGCCATTTTAATGAAATATTTTGGGTTTGTAAAATGTCACTGTCAAAAATACTCCTTTTTTTTGTTGCCTATTTTAAGCTGAACTTTTGCATCATTCTCTGTCTTCGCAATCACGTTTTTTTTTCTATTTCCTGAATAAAATCCTAAGCTGTTTTTCTTCTTTAGACTCTATTTTATGAGGATTTAATAGTGGTGAATCCTCATAAGCAGGTTTATCACCAAGGCTCAGAGAAAAACCTAGGGAGAGGAGAGGAGAGGAGAGGAGAGGAGAGGAGAGGAGAGGAGAGGAGAGGAGAGGAGAGGAGAGGAGAGGAATTTAACCTGGCCTTATTTCCTGAGTCCATTAAGTCTTGAATGTCATTGTAGGACATGACCGCAAGTTTGGACAGATCTTCCACGTATGGGCCCAACAGTGGGTGTTCTCTCACTCGCAGGTTCCCTTTGTTTTTGGGGTTCAGCAGGTCCCGCACCCGCTCACAGTAAATCTCCATATAACTCACCTGAAACACCAAACAGCACCAACTAAGAAATTGCTAAATAATTAATAATAATAATAATAATAATAATAATAATAATATTAATAACAACAACAATAATAACAATAATAATAATAACAACAACAGAAACAATTCAGCAAAACAAGCCAAGTGATTCTCTTTCTACCTCTACAGAATAGGACATGCTGTTGTCAGTATTGCTGTCGTTGATCTTGGTGAAAAGATCTTCACACAGCTGTGGATAGAGAAATAGATTAGACTTAATAGATGAGACCTCAGACGCATTTATCTCATCTTCTCAGACGCTGAATGGATATTTGCGTATGTGCTTCAGCTTGCTGTTTGCCTCCTCATTTAACCCTGTTTGATTGTTCATGCTGCGTACCTGATTACAAAGAAGTGTGTGAAAAGCCTGAGATACTCCTCTACGAGCAAATCAGTCGCCCATAATAGACTGTTTTATTAGTGAACAGTGTGGTACTGGGTAAACAGGAGAGTTCGCTTATCAAAGTGGACAAACAGACATGTAAACTCTCAGTCCATCTGTGTGCGCTGTCTTTACCAGTGGGATTATTCCTTGCTGATCCTTTTCTTGTTTGCCCATCATGGTATATGATTTGCCAGCACCTGTCTGGCCGTATGCAAAAATGCAGACATTGTAGCCCTCAAAGGCGTGGAGCAGCATCTCCTCGCCAATGTCCCTGTAGACCTGCTGCTGAGAGGCATAGTTGATGTCCTCTGGCTGCATGTGCATGAATAAAACCGGGAAGGATCAGACAGTTTAAACCATTAACAACTGTTGAATAAACACCGACAGGTGCATGAGACCAGACAAGGCTTCATGCATTATTGAAGGACAATGTCAGTGTAAATAGTCAATGCTTTCAGTGTACCGCTGAGACACTGTGAAGGTTTCAACCATAGTAGTAGCAGCAAGAAAACATTAAATCTGCTGAAATATGATTCATACAGTTGTCATGTATCTTATTGCTTTGCTATGCATTTTGTGTCGGGCTGAGGTCAGGCAGAATTGTTCTTGGGATTAGAATGATTGCTTTCTCAATTTATTGAAATTTAATGTTCATGTTTAGACCATTCTGAGGGGAAAAAAGATATTTAATGATTGTGCCATTTTCATAAAATTATTTGAAATTAAATATCCTAGTGTGTGTATGTAGTATACACTGCCAGTAAAACTGTCGTGTGATAAGAAATAATTGACAATTGTGGTTTTTATGATAATTATGCATGCCTATGTGTAATTGAGTCTACTCAACTTTCTCTACAATACTCACCGAGGTATGGGACCAGTAAGAGTAATCAAAACTGAAGCTCTTGGTTTCTTTGGGTACTTTGGGGTTGATGATAGCTGAAAGACAGGAGAAGACAATACAGGACCAGAGTGTGAATGAAGTTAGCTTAGTGGCCAAATAGTCATCCTTGATACCTAATACTCTGCCACACAGTGGAAAATGGCCTCTGACAGAAATGCTGAGTCACTGCTGTCAGGCCACAAAGGGAATTAGTAAAGGCCCGCTGCAAATCTCACTGACGTACTTTACTCCCAGCTAACTATTTCAGGTTAGCGCAATGTCTTCTGAATGTGAGGGTTCTAGAAACTGGGCATATTGTATGAGCAATGTCATAACAATATTGCAAAGTTTAAAAAATCGCTATGACAGATTATGCTTTCAGGAGGAATTTTTATTACCTGTTGAAGGTATACTTAGCACTTAGTGAATAAAAAGGCATAACGAGAAGAAGGAGCAGAACAGGTTTAGCACAAAATCAGGCAAATTTCAAATGAATAAGTTCTGAGTGCTGAAGGCTAGGTGAACGATGGTGCAACTCATGTATATTCAGTGCTGTGAATTTAAAATCTAATTTAAAAACACCTGTCATAAGCTGGAACAAGTCAGTATTCAGGTGTCTTATGGGTACATTCAGAAAGCATTACACACTGCCATTTAGCAGTGTCATCAAACAAACATGACTGTACTGAACATAAAAGCTCTCCATCCATCCATCCATCCATTATCTATACCACTTCGCGGGGAAGCTGGAGCCAATCCCAGCCGGTGAAAAGGAATAAATGCTGGGCAGGACGCCAATCTATTGCAGGGCTAACGCAGAGACAAACAACCGTTTACACTCACATTCGCACCTGTGGCCAATTTAGAGTAGCCAGTTGACCTAATCTGCATGTCGTTGGACTGTGGGAGAAAACCAAGGCACTTAGAAGAAAAAGGGGGAGAAAATGCAAACTCTGCACAGGAAAGCCCTGGTCAGCCAGCAGGTTAGAAAATCCACCTCGTTTTGGAAAGATGGATTGGATATTGTTTATTGTTCAGAAGCCCAATAAAAAGACTAACTCCATGTGACATTTGATTTGACACATGGTGACACAGTGCCATGGAGCATCAAAAGAAGAATGAAGAGAAACAGACACACAGATGAACAAGACAAGCAAAAAGAGAGGAAAAGAAATTTCACACAATTAGATCCTGCACTGCAAGAATTCTTACTCATTGCATGACTCATCTTTTTTTCCTTTAGGAAGTATAAAAAAGAAATATTGTAGTTAGTGGCGATGGTCTTCTTTACAATTCACCCGGTTCTGGCAGAAATTAAGACAATCACTGTCCATTCCAGTCCACGCTTGGTGACTAAACCCGAAATCAGCTCTCTTAGATACTGTTAAGTATCTTATCCACCTGCAAACCTCTCGTGCTCTTGCCTCTGACATCACTTCCTGTGTTAAAATCCATGCTGTTCTCAGCAAGCCACCCACACACAGACAGACAAGTGTTTCTTCACGGACAGCAGGAGAAGACATCTCCATATTAATACACAGACTCTATAAACCACTGCTCACAAACCCTCACCAGGTAGAAACAAAATGTCAGCTCCACCATCTGCAACTTCTACTAAAAATGCAAATTGTGAAAAATGTTTTTTAAAAAATCTTAATTGTATGGAAAAAAGGTTGTATTAGGACTTGTGAGACACCTTTCTAGTAAAAGTCCATAGGTCCTGCCAGTGTTCCAGTACCTGTTAGAACCATCATGAACATGGAACACATTCGGGACAAGTTCCTGTTTTTTCTTTTCCACTGCACTGCAGGAACCATGACTGGTAGTATGTAAGATAACAGGAGCAGCACAAACTGTGTGGCACTTATGTAATTGTAATACGCAGCAACTGAACAAACAAGGAGAAGGCTGAAACAGGTTTTGAAATAATTTGCATGCTCAAGCTTTTACTGCTGCTTGTTGAGAAACATTGACAAAATACACTCCAGCAATATTTCTAACATTCCATTCTGCATTTTAGTGACCTTGACAATGAAAATGCACTTCATTAACTGCAGCTCTATGTCCTTTCATTGTGGACCTTCAGAATTTGGGGAGTTTTCTTATTTCCTTCGCTGATACTAATAACCAAGTATTAACATTACCTCATGACCCCATAAGTGCAGCCTTAAAAGTCTAGTAGTCTAGTAGACCACTTTGACCACGCATGTTTCCCCAGGGCTGCACACTGAAAGCTTTGCTGTTCCAGTTTGTGAAAATGGCAGGTAAAAGGTTTTTTAATTGTCTGTCAAAAATCAGCGACCTGTAGTACAGTAAGGTTCACATTACTGTTCACAAGGACATTATCCGAGTCAGTCATCAGTTTTGTTGAATCGTTGTCAACACTGTGTGTGGGTTACGTAAAACAGACATGACACCAAGGCCTGAGAGTGCAAACTGACAGGAAAGCACATTCTGTTCTACCTTCAGAGACAATTGTTCCAGTGTGACATGGTGATGATAATGGCTTACTTTATACTTTCTAATCAGCCAAGTCAATTTCAAATTCAGTTGTAGGTAGACAGCTTAATCATGACTTCTGTGTTGGAGGACATAAAGCAATTCCATTCACTCAGACTTACAGCTACAAGACATTTAAAAAGACTAGGATGACCTCCACGTTTTCAGATTATTTGTTTGTGAATTTCATTCATTCATTCATTTCTAATAACCACTTTATTCTAGTCAGGACTGCATGGACTCGGGAGTTCATCCCTGGAATATGGAGCGCAAGACAGGAGTGCACCGTGGATGGGATGCCAGTCCATCATAGGGTACCATGCACACAGACACACATACACACACACACATTCACACACACACACATTCACATCTAGGGACAGTTTTTGGAATAAGCAATCCACCTACTGGCATGTTTGTTAGAAGTAGGAGGAAAGCTGAGGAAACCCACACAATTGCAGGAATAACATGTGAAACTCCACACTCCACGCCTTCTGGCACACACATACCGTGACCAGATCTCAGGATTGAATCAGAGATCCAAGAGCTGCGATCCAGGAATGCTACCAACTACAACACCAAGCTGCCCATTTGACACATCAGATTTTATTCATTAAAACTAAACATCCTTGTTCAGTTTTAATTTACAGTTTCATGTAGAAGTCAAATATGAAAGCAAATTTTGGTTGAAGTGCTATTACTGAGTATGAGTATTTTTATTTTCTTTCTTTTTTTCAACTCAGCACTGTTGGTCTCAGATATCCAGCACAGCTATTAAAAGCACTGAAGTGAAAACATCTGATTCAGAGACATGCATCATATACCAACACTCAGGAACGTATAAAGAATCAGTATCAATGAATACCAACAACAATTCTAATTTTCCCACTGCATCCTCTGACTTCCAAAGAAGAAGAGACTAAATGACCTTGGATTTCAATGGTGCAGAGTGTGTTCTTTCATCATTCAGACATCGAGACATTCAAAAAGGACTCAGTATGTTTTATGATTCTAAAATAATGATGGCTTTTTGACCAAAGAAGCAAATCGTGTTGACGGAAAATCTGTGTGCATTTTTAAAAACATTCCCTTCTGAAGAATTTAATGTACAGTACAGGCCAGAAGTTTGGACACACCT
>JAQLOM010000035.1:8645838-8663573 GCA_030068315.1 Chrysichthys thysi
ATGTGCCCCTTCTGTTCCTGTTTTTAAATCTAGATTAAAAACCCAGCTCTATTCACAGGCTTTTCCATAGCCCTAACTTCCCTCATTGTGTTTTTGCTTTCTAGTGTGTTTATTCGCTGTGATATACAAGTGCTCAATCCAAGGTTCAACTGTGTATCACTTGTTTTATCTTTTCTACATCAGGATCCCAGGAACCAACGATCAATATATTGTGATTATGTAGTTCAGAACTTTCCCCCCCATTTCTATTCAGGTTTGTGTTCCAATTTCAAAATCAACCGAGCCCACTTTATAAGGGGAAGATCAGAGCACTGGCATAGAGTTACTCACGACAGCTATGGATGGGTCAAGCTCACAGATGTGCATGCGACACGGCGGGTGCTGGCAGTGATAGGAGTCGTCCTGAATCTCTCCGTTTTCACAAGGCTCCACAGCCGGCTGAGTCGTATGGGGGTCCAAGTATATGAGCTCCTCACCTGCAGGAGGCAGCATGAGTGAGGCACAGCCGTAAAGCTAAGAGGGAATGGCAAGCGTTTGAATGCCTGCGTTCTAACTGTTAACAATCTTAAGGGTAATTACAATTATAAGATGTCATAATGAGTCAATAGACCCTAAAGGATTATGGCATGGTTATTTTTTTGTAGTGGTAAACATTGTTCTAACTAATAATTGCAAGTTTTGAGCCTGAAGAAAGTGACAGTTACAATTTCAATTCTGTTTCTCTTGATGTTCTTCATAACAAATTCATCAAATTCGTGCCATGTTTACTTATGAATTTCTTGACAGCGGTCAAGAAATTAAAAATCAACTCTCTCTACAGTGAATACTTCAAGTTTAAAAGTTGATTTGTTTGGCTACACTGGAATTTCAGAAATCCAAATACTGTGTCAGTACATAACGGCTCATACATCTTCGTTATATTAGTCTGCTAACTAATTAGCAAGGGGACTAGATTCCCTTTAGCTGCATGGTTCTTGCTGTAGAGGTGTGTTCCTGCAGAAAACGGAAACTCGACCATTGCCATGATGTAACGGGAAGTCAGCAAGTCTGTGATGAAACAGTGCTGCAACACAGAATATCTCTGAAGTTCATATGCTCGGATATGAACGCCTTAATACTTACCAACAAAGCCAATGAAGTAATGGGCACTGTTTGGCTTCCCACCAATGACCCCTAAGGACTGAGGCATCATGAAGCATTGCTGTGGAGACCAAAAAAGACAAAACAAAGCATACCGACATCTGCATCCCAACACAAGCATTTTGGAATATTATGCAATAAAAATGAATAAACGATATTTTTTTCACTTTTAGAGTTTCGATGTAGGCCTCGTTGATGTCGCTGAGGCCCAGGCGCAGGGGGATGAGCAGCACAAGTGGTTTCCACACGGTTGTGTCCTCCAAAGCCATGGCACACGCTCCCTCCATGTAGCCGTTCATCTCCAGAAAGTCAGCACACCCTCCCCTCTCAAAGTCCAACCATGGCATACACAACCTCTCTAGAGGATAAAAACACAATGATATAATCAAATCATTCTCTTGCAAATGGTGCCTGACATAAAACCATCCTTGGACTCTATTTGGCAGATTAACTAACGAATGTATGCCTAAAACTAACTGATGCCCCCCACCCCACCCCCTTGATCCTACATCCTTCAGGCTACAACCTGAAAATCGATTAAAGTCCACCAGCTTGAACAACATACCAATACATTCAGAATAATCAATGAACAAGGACAAAGCTTCTAAATCAAGGATACATGGGCGCTTCCTATGCAAAGGTCAGCAAGAGTACAGTAAAAATGCCCCCCCCCCCCCAACCCAATAGTATATTCCAATAAATGAGTTAATAATAAGAAACAATATAAAAGTAATAATGTTAGTTAAATTCACATTTAAAAAAAGATTTCTAATACCTATTAAAATGTACAGTACATGATTTTCAGACTTGAATGCACACAAGTGTAACATGGATCCAAACATACATTTAAGCATGCGATATATACAGGTACACTGCTTTATATAATATTTATTCAGTGTGTAATCACACACTGGGTGTATGCAGATCTGTTATGTCATGTGACAGACAGAGAAAGGACACTAATTTGTCAATTATGTTCATCTTTTATTTATCCTTTTCTTATTTCCTCAGTCTATTCCTGAAACCTCAGAGGGAGGATTCACTCAGAATTGAGGAACGAAATTACATGACGAAGTACAATTAAACAACTGAGAAGCCCCCTGTCACTAACAAAGAGGACAAACATTTACCAAGACTGCCCTGGGATTGATAGGCCCACATGGCATACCTTTAGGATGAACCAGAATGGCAATATTCTCCAGGCACACTAGCCTGACTCCTGTGGCTGAAATCTCTAATGCCCTTGTGGCTGAAAGAACACAAATCCTCACAGCCATGATCCAAAGGCTAGTGAGGAGATTCTTATAACCTCCTGGGGGACTATATCCGGAATACGATGTTTAAAAAGCACATATGAATGTGACAGTCAGGTGGCCACAAATTTTTGGGCATATAGTGCATCATCATATTCAAGTCTGTATATAGGAAGTATTTAAATTCGTTACTGTACTAATGCCAACTCACTGATTTCCTCGATTATCACGGTGTTGTCCATGGCCACGTGAACTGCCAATCGGCTCCATGTGTCAAACACTGCCAGCTTCCTTCGTGTGGTAAAAACATCATGTTTACTATAGGCTGGGCCACACAATCATATGATATGGAGGAAATGCTAAACAGAAAATACGACTTCACTTGTGACAATTTTCTTTCAAATGTTTTTTTTTTTATTTTATTTTTTTATGTTGACTTACTTGAGTACCTGTGCCACTGTGTTTGGGCCATACCACTGACCTATGGACTTGCCCTCTCCCACTCCCATCTGAGCTAAAGGTAAAAGACACAACTATCTTTAGGATCCTCAAACAATACACAATTACACAGCATATGTAAATAAAGGTAAATAAAGGACTGACTTTTACCTATCTGGTGAATAGAGTAGTAGCTGTCCTTCTTGTCTATGAAGGCATTGAGGATGCTCGTATACTCCTCTCTTGGTTGCTGACCTCGTACCCATCTCCACTCTAAAAATAAACACAGGTTTGACATGACTTAAGTGTTACTATACAAGCTGGCCAACAAATGCAGAGTGTTTTCACTGCGGTAGACAGACATACCACGACCCAAGTGTCTGCGGAGCAACGCTTCAGCAAGAATCATCTGTCCGCATCGCAGCATGCATCCCCAGCCCGTGTCTGACGTAGGCCCTGTCCCTCCTGTAACAACAGTGCAGCTTTAATTACACCACACCAGCTAAACAAATCAGCCACAGCTAAAGGTCACAACTGCACCATGGTCAGTGTGGGTCAGATCATGTCACTCACCAATTGCCTGGAAATTCTTTCTGTAGGTGAACCACAAGCGTGAAGTAATGTCTGAGAGAATCTCATCCTTCTCTGCGAAATGACAAACAAACGTTCGCAACACGCTTCCACACTTCAGCATGCAGTCTAATTCCACCGTGTCCTCATTAGTTACCTGTCTGAGCACTGGACTGTTTCCCCAGAATCCAGACAGGCTCGGATGTCTCTGGGAAATCCTCAAACTCCCCAAATCGTAGTGTGTCATAGGTAAGGGTAGCTGTTCGGAGAGCAATAACATCAGATCTTAACAGTAGTGTGAAAGCATTCTGGGAAACAACAGGGATGGAGAAAGGGAGCATTTTAATGAGATCCCACTAAAGCGGTGTTATCAGCTGTACTGAATAATGGATTACAGTACTGATGGCATCTAATAGCTAATAAAGAGCTTCCCTGTGCTGATGCAGGAACCTCACAGCAAGGTAGAAAAACAGAAACAATAACTTTAAAGACATTTTTTCTCATCATCAGTTTCAAGCGAAGTCCACTACATGCGTTCACAGGGCAGTTAGGGCACCTTTACCTGGGAAACCCACACCACCTTGTCATCACAGGAAAAGTCTCTCTAGTATTGGCTAAAATGATGATGCAGGCCCAGTGAACCCTAAAACAGGTGTGTGTGTGTGTGTGTGTGTGTATTAACCCTTTCCCACTACATGTTATGAAATGGTCCTTAAGACACCTCCTGGGATGTCCACTAACATCCAGTAAGCAATGAGTGGGTTGAAGATAAGAGTGAAATAAAGTTAGGGTTAAATCTGACCCCAGGGGTGATACAGGGTTAAACTATAGCCTGGATTTTTACTCGAGCTCTACAGAGGCTGAACAAAACATCATTTTCTGTCCTGTGGTGCACTTGTGTCCGTTATGCCGTCAGTGCCACATCAGTTATTGTGCAGTGGACATCGACTCTATCTGCTGTCCAACTGTTATCTGTTGGGTCTGGACAAAAGTCCACAACATCCAGTTTCACAGCCCGAATCCCGACATCCGCTCCGACACTCGCCGAGATGTTAGCGATCATTCACAGCGCGTCGTTTACGGCTAATTTCATTAAACGTTGATAAAGTTTCGGGAAAAATGCAAAGTAATAGTATTTTCTGAGGAACCTTACCCGCATCCATCCCGTCAGTTGTGATTCACCCTATCTTGTTGACTGAAATTTGAGTGACACCAAAGTAGGCTAATAGAAAAAGCCCAAGCTGACGTCTGGGGAAAAGTAACTCGTAACAGCCAATCAAATCGCGCAAGTGGGCGGGACGTTCTCCTTGAAGGCAGCGCAACGCCTTAGAACCGGTGACGTAATTTCCAGCCTAACCCGGAAGCCGCTAAAATCGCAACAATCAATCAATCAGTCAACCAACCAACCAATAAAATAAATAAATAAACACAATTTTTAGAATAAATAAAGAAATAAATAGATCTGGCCAGTTAATTAATTGATTGATTGATTGATTAATTAATTAATTAATAGCAAACATAGATAGATAGATAGATAGATAGATAGATAGATAGATAGATAGATAGCAAGCATAACTAAACAAACAAACAAACAAACAAACAAGTAAATAAATAAAATAAACAAACAAATAAATAGCGAACATAAATAAATAAATAGCTAACATAATAACATATGTGTCTATATATAAAAAATTATTTTCGCGTTTGAAACGGAAATGACGTACGACCACAGAACATATTATACGTTCGTATGACTGGAAACAGCGTAACTAGCGCTTACATTTTAACTGATGACTTCGTTTGTGGACGCCGTTTTTATATCGTCTTTACGAATTGTTTTTATTTGAGTGAGAGTTATTTTATTGATATTGAACAGAAGTACAAACACCTATTTGGCAAGTAATTATTTAAGAAAATTTTGATCAAAATATATAAAATTCTTTTCCCGTTTGAAACGGAAATTACGTATGACCACTATTTGTTGAAAAATAAAATTGTTCATTAACAAACTTATTTTATAAATACTGCATTTTTCCCTTTGCACTGGCTAATCAGCTAGTAAATAAATAAATAAATAAATAAGCGAACATAGATAGATAGATAGATAGATAGATAGATAGATAGATAGATAGATAGATAGATAGATAGATAGATAGAGCGAATACAAATAACTAAGCAAGCAAGCTGCAATGACTGCTTCCTGGTTCATTCAGCTTTTATGATGATTCCCTTCAGTGATGACGCTATTTGCGGATATTGCTATACTGTATACAAATAACATTACAGAGCAAAGTAATAATCGCAGACAATAAGAGAAGAATGAAGACCCTGAAGAATTCCCACGTCTTTGTTTGTTTGGTGGTGCACTAATGTCAGACTTCTGAGTCACTCATGTCACATTGCACAAGCGTTGAAGTTCGAGCTGCATGTCAACAAAATTCCAAGTGTCGCAATTACTAGTGCAACCCTTTTACTCTTAGTATTTATCCTTTACTCGTTTATTCACGGCTCATTTAGTACCCTAAGTCCTTCATGTGTATATCCCACAACAGGACACATTTATACTCATAGACATATTATAAAATTTATATTTTAAATTTATATTTATATCAATCTCGTCATTGCTACTTTTTTTTAAATAATAATATTTGCTCTCAAAATTATATGCCGAAATGATTGACACAGCTCAAATCTCTTTAAATAAACGTGAACAAATTGTTGAATTTTTGAGCAACTGGTATCCTGAACTGGATATCCTGAAGATGACACGTCGACAGTTGTAGCAATAATATGATTGACCACTAGATGGCGGTATAGTCTAATTTATAATGTTATTAAAGCCCAAGTTTGTAATAAAGAAAGGAACCAAAGTTTTATACTTTATGTATAAACAAGACATCTGAGCTGATTGTTACTAAATATAGCAAGATGTTCTTTAAAAGGGTGTCAGGAAGCAGTGGGTAATATGGTAGAAGTATTTTAGCCAGATATCAAGGCCAGATGTTCAACAACCTGTGGGAAAAACTATACATTTATTAATATTTTTTAAACCTTTCATCTCATTATTTTTATATATTAAAAAAATAGAGCCAGGCGATGTTATAAAATTGCTTATGATACCCACAGTATTCTCAGAAGGTGTTGTTTTATTGCAATATTTGTACAATATAGTCATTTCCCAGCCCTGATATCAGGCTGGCAGTTACATTATTAACCAAAATGATTTGGAGCTTATACTGTAAAGGCTTGTCCTATTCTTACAGTAGACCCAATATTATAGGGGTTATTGCAAAGTCACACACAGTCATCCTTTGAGCAGTTTCATGTGTGTTTTGTTTTCAGTACATACCATTTTGAATCCCTGACTACACTGTACACGTACGAGTCTCCTCATGCAAATTATTTGTATGTAAACTGTAAGTCGATTAATGTGTACTGCGTATAGGTCAGTGATACAGATTTCAAAACCAAACTGCTGTATAGATAAATTTACCAATATTACAGTGCATTTGCATTTATGTTTACATTAGTTGTTAGGGAGACATTATCTAAAGTGACTTACAAAAGATGTGGAACACAACCCAAACATGTAGCTGCTTAAAGAGCCAGCCAGTACTAAATAATGCAGGGTCTTGTTATTATTCAAGTTTACTACAATTTTTTTTAACTAACCCTGACATATTCTCAGAAACTTTGCATTTTCTGAGGCAGAACAAGGTGTAGGCTAGTCGCAAGACACAAAACATAAGCAAACAAAAACCAGGCACAAAACTTTGCCACAATTATCTGCACAGTTCACTGTCAGTTTCATAACGACACAAAATTAGACTTCACTTTGACTAATTGTCTAGCTGTAAAAGGAAAATTAGCCCCATAACCAGTACTTAGCCTTAGGAGTGAGTTTAAATCAGAGCAGGTAAGTATTATCCTTTAAACAGTGCGTAAAGTTTCTTTATAAAGGAGTATGTCAGTTTAACAGAAATTCTGGCATTATTTGAATAAGTCAATAAATTAAAATACTAATATAACAGCATGATTAAATAGCTTACATTTCACACACATGAGCTCAATTTAGCATATTGTGGCCACATGAAATTGTGCAAGCAGAAGAAAAATAATATTTTCAAGGCTTGCCTAGTAACTTGTTAAAACATTTAACAGTATGTACAGCCTAAATTTCATATCTTCATCATGCAAAATAACAGGATGTGCTGGATTGTGTGCTTTTATAAGTTACCAAGTAATAACAGTAATTACCAGTAATTGAGATACATAGGAATATTCATAGAAAAATACTGCTGCCACTATACTAATCTCCCACTGGGTGTTTACTTCGATCACTCCATCCAGTATTTTGGCCACAATATTCAGAATGCAGAATCTTACTGATTCTCTGCGACTGGCATAGTTTGCAGCTGAAATAAATAAATAAACAAAACACCCTGCATTGTCAGTGTGCACTTTCCAACCCTTTGATTTTTGGGGCTTAAATAAAAGTGCATATCTTTAAGTCACTGGTTTGCCCAATATTGCAGACATTGTGGACCAAAGAGCGTCACGTGTTGCCCTATATTCCTGCCATTACACAAAATTCAGTGAATACCAGTTAGCTAATAATTGTGATGTAATAAAAATTCCTACACAATTCCAATAACAGGAAAACTCAACCTATTTCTCCATTTACTACCATTTATTTTGCAGACATTTAATGTGGCTTGGTAATCTGCACACAACTGCCATGCGTTATTCCTCAAAAAGGAATTTTTAAATAGCTATATAAAACAAAAACTCAGTTGCGATTGCACAATGCAGTCAAAGTTCATAGAGCAGCTTTTATATTATAGCAAAGACAGAGCTATGACAACAAACAGAATCACCAGATACACCTTAGCCTTGTTGGAAGCTTTGGACAAAGTGCATATAGGATTTTATAAGGCTTTTTTTTTTTTTTTAATAGACGACTGAAGGATTAAGATTTTGTTCTGTTTAAAGTGGACAAGAAATGAAAAGCCAGATCTGTTTCAGTCTTTCATGCTTTTTAATCACTTTCTCTCTCTCACACGCACGCACATTCACGCACACAACAGTCCTTCTGGTCAGCATAACTCAAGTACTCTGCTCAAAACACCATGTTTTCTATCGTGCCCAGGCCATTTCATAACACTAAATGCATTTGAAGGTGTCCTTATCAGTAAAGTGTATTTTAAAAAAACAGCAAAACAAAAAAAAAACAAAAAACAGTGCAGTCCACTAAAAACATGGATAAACTAATAAGAGCCACTATGTGATAGTGCAGATGAGGGCTAGACAGTATGGCTTTAATGAAACACACTGCTGACAGTAATGATACACACACACACATCACTCTTCCTGTTTCTGATGGGGAAATATCCTGCAGTTTGTGTCCTACTGATAGTTGCCACTCAGATACAAGTACCCTCTAGGTATCACCACCTATGGATAACAATCCACTGAAAACCCTTACAGCCCCTTGAAGCCAATCCATGAAGACATCCAAGAAGAGATCAGCACACACAAATGTCCATTAAAGGCACAGTGCAACTTCTCCGCATGTGTAAACACACCAAGAGCAGTAACAGGTCAAAGCGGTGAAATGGCAGCTCTCTCCCCCAAGAACAGAAGAGAGGCTCAGTGTCCATTGTCCCCTTGTCGTGCCTTCACTTCTCCCTCAGCAAGTAGAAGACGATGGCCTTCAGGTAGTGTGCACATGTGAAGGCTGCCGCCACCAGCCAGTGAGAATGGAAGCTGTGGTCCGTGTTCACTACACATTTTGTAATGTCAGTCTGCGAAAAAGAGATCGAGAAAATGTCAGAATACATTAGTATAAATAATAGCTGGTTGCAGCAGTACTACATAACCCTACTGTAGGTTAGCTTTAATCCACAACTCCAATTCCAGAAAACCTGGGGCACTGCGTGAATGTAAATAAAAACAGAATGCAATGATCTGCAAATTGTTTGACCTATACTGTATTCAGTTGACCACAATACAAAGACATGATATTTAATGTCCAAACTGATAAACTTTACTGTTTTGGGTTGGGGGTTTTTTGTTTTGTTTTTTGTAAATATACACTTATTCTGTATTTGGTGCTCATAGCATGCTCCACAAACATTGGGATGGGGCATGCTTACCACTGTGTTCCATCACCTTTTCTCTCAACACCATGCAGTAAGTGTTTGGGAACTGAGCGCACTAATTATTGAAGTTTTGAAAGTGAAATTCTTTCAAGTTCTTGCTTGACATGCGAGCTTTAAGTTATAACGTTAGGCTATAGTAAAATTATGCTACTTGGTGCAACTGTTAAGTTTCCTGTAGACCATAAAGCTCCTAGTGACCTACTGGTGACCCTTATTCCAAAAAGGTAGGGACGCTGTATCAAAATATAAATAAATACACAACGAAATGACTTACAAACCGTTTCCATCAATCGACCTGTATTCCATCAAGTGCAAACAAATGCTCCACAATACAAGTGTTGCACATCTAGTAGGTACGATATCTACCGTAAGCAAATAAACTCTACTTTTGTAAGTATGCAATGTGAAAAGTGCATGACTATGAATGTGCTTCGTTTTTATTTTATTTTGTGAAGGCTACTGATTGCTTTATGTGGGAAGTATGCTTGTGGTTTGACCACCGGACATGTGTTTGTTTGGCTTGAGGTTGTGAAACACCTCACTCTTTGTGACAAAGGTTTTAACCATACACTTTACTAGTCACAACGTACCCCATGTGTCTATGGTACAACTGAAATTCTACACCACACAAGTTTCAATCAAACTGCTCCGGATTTAGGATTCTTCTCTTAGGACTGACGTACAGCTGAACTTGCTTTCAACTGGATGCTGTTATACTGTTAAAGGTGATGTTCACTCAAGCAGGAGATATTCAGTCTTACAAACCCTTAATTTTGCACTTCAGTTCTAAAGCTAATGTAACCAACATGTAAAGGAAGCCTCCAGTTTATCATCACACAGATGGCATGTCTAAATGATCATACACTTCATTCAACAGACACCGTTTCAGTATAACATTTGCACATTGGTATGTAATAGCAGAATAAATGGGCTAAAAATAATTATGGATATCAAACTGAAACTACACTTGTGGTCATTTGGCTGTTAATATGGTTTCCAGGGTCTTTATATAGATTGCAGAGGAAGGACACACTAGGCTCAATAGCCATAAAATGATGGTCATTGTCACGGAGTGCAGGTGTGCTCTGCTCAATATAGTCCGAAACGAGATCTGAAACTGCTGCTTAAAAAAGTGCTCCTCAGACTGACACAGAGATAAGACTTGAGTATGGGGTGTAAAGCTCAACCCAGAGAAGCCTGAAAGAGGCTGTGACTGGTGATAGGCCAAGAAAGAAAAAAAGCTTACATAAACAGGCTTAGCAGAGTTTTGCAAAAGAACCCAAAGTATGGTTGAATGGGAGGTGACGTGTAGTGAAGGATCCACGTTCCTTCTCTATAACAGTGATGCGCAAGTCAGTATGAGGAGAAGAGTTTAAAGAGATGTGCACCCAGGCATGGCGGCAGTTAGACTGTGGTCTGGAGGAGTATCATAAGCTAAAAGTGTTGGATTTTGCATGGTGCCATGTTGCAAATCAACCAAGGAAGTGGTTTGAGGAGGAGAAAACAGACACCATTATTTGGCCAGCCCAGTATTGTGACTTAAAGCCTATTGATAATTTATGGCATTACATTGGGAAATCTGTAGTGAAACATCATCCAACCTTAAGGGATAGCCTGTGGATAACAATGCAGAGTGTACAGGAAGCAGTTCCTTTAGTTCATTTGAAAGAAAACCTTGAACGTTTGAAACTACATCAAGCTGGTGTGAGGAGGCCATCAAGGCTAGAGAAAAACTCTTGAGAAGTCAGTGATGACCACTGCAGGTTTGTAATTTTCTGTTTGCACACATTTTGATGTATTCATCACTGTGACAAAACGCATTTCAGCAATTCTTTTTCATTGCCTGTGTATATGATCAGCTGAATCACTTGCAAAACAGAACCTCGCCTTCAAACGCCAAGCCACACCTCCATTCTGAGTCCGATACGTGTGGGGTGACGCCAAACTTCCCTAAGGTTGACAGTGTAAGAAACCAGACAAGCAAGTCTATTTGAGATTCTGAACGCAACATTTTTGAGACCAGAGTGTAGTTGATTCATGCTGTAATGACAGCAATAGCTTTATACTATTTGTCAGCTGCACTACATGGCCAAAAGTTTGTGGACACCTGACACAATGGACACACTGCGCCAAAATTTGCTTGTTGCAGCCCATTCCATTCCTCCTTTGCCGTTATAATAACTGAGATTTCGGTTCGATTTTGAAGTGTGGCTGTCAGGACTAGTCTATTCGGATGTTAGGTGAGGAGGTCTGGAGTGTAATCAGTGTTCCAGTTCATCCCAAACGTGTTCCATGAGGTTCAGGTCAGGGCTTTGTTCAGGCCACTCAGGTTTTTCCACTCCAGTCTTGGCAAAGCTTGTTTTTCTAGACCTTGCTTTGAGCACAGGTGCACTGACACGATGGCACAGGTTTCCACCAGGTCCCGTAGTTCCAGTCAAGTCAAACTGTAATACTGCAACAAACAAAGACGTCCCAGACAACTCTGTGCTTCCAACTTTGTAGCAACAGTTTGTGGAAGAACCACATAGGAGTGTGATGGTCAGGTATTCACAGTCTTTTGCTCATATAGTATATATTAGGGCGCTAGGGCAAAAATAAAAAAGTAAACTTCAGACACCAAACATGGTGGATCAACTACATTCGAGACTGAATTATTCCTTAAACTGCATGATGTGATCAAATCAATTCATGCTCAGCCAGAACCTCCTAGTACCCATTTTTTTTATTACACCACAGTGCTGCTGAATTCTAAATTCTGATTGCTCAGAAAACAGTGATTATTTTTCAGTAGTGTCATGTGTAATTCAAATCGCAGGTTTATATTAAGGTACTCATTCTGATATGTTATCGTTTCTTTATAAACAGCTCATTCACAGGGATGGCAGACGCACCACTTAACCCAAGGTTAACAATGAACAGATGGGGGGAAAAAAAAAAAAAAAAAGAAAATATTTCATCATTCATGTGACAAAGTGTTCTCAAAGATGAAGTGTAGTTAACATTTACTGAAGGAGTCTCCAGGATCAGTGCTTTGTAATGATCAGCAAGTTTTCTGCCATACATGAGTAATCAGGACAAAAGTGCTTAGTGGTTTCTTCACATCATAACAAGCTTTATTTTTTATTCAGTAACTTCAGGAGAGAACAAAAGAGACGCTGGTGTGAGAACAGTTATAAACAGATGTTCTAACACAGGTGATAACAGGAACTAATTTGCTTTGTGAACATTCCACAATGTTAAACCTAACGATAAATGGTTACAAAAGTATGGCACGTCCTTTGTTAATAATTAAAAAATTGTTCTTTTTGCTGTGGTATAAGAGGAATAAAACACTTTGGCACATGCTCCTTTTGAAGTTTCTGTTGGGCCGCATCACACCACACGATTTATTATATTATTTGTTATTCTCCTCTAAATAGTCGTATTCCTTACTTAAATAAACACTACTCAATGAAGTTTCTACTCGTTTTGATTAATTCATGAATTCTGATTGTGATACTCTTGAGTGATGCACTCAGCTCCACAGTGAATGTCTTTCTGAAACTGCGTAAAGTTTTGTTATGACAACACTCCTGAGTTCTCAAGCAAATCAGACTAGTACACAGCTATGTGCTTTCCCAGCCAAAGCCAACACACGGACGTATTTCAGCGCACAAGGTCACCGAGGGTCCAGGGTTGAGTGGCTAGAATGTGGCCTAGTCAACCACTTCAAAGTTCCCTTCACATGGATTTGGAGTATTTGACCTTATTACATAACCGATAGCGAAAGGACTCTGTGGTGGCAAGAGAGCAGGAGCACACATCTTTATCAGAGACAAACTTCACTCTACTAGCAAAACAGCATGACCTTCAACATCAGAGAGAACTACATGTGCAGCGAGATGTATGAAATGGGAATGACTCGATTGTTGCTGTCTGTGCCAGAAATCTAGCATGAGGTGAAAATTTCTTACTTTGAAGTTGCCGAACATCGGCTGCTTACACAACACTATAGCGTGCCAGCATTACACGGCCTGGTAATCCGACTGGGAAAATTACAACAAGACCCAAGTACCATTAAGCTCTAAAAGGGGTGAGAGAAGCCAGTGGGAGGGGTGGACGGTATTAATTAACGAATCCTTCATCAGAATGATAAAAATCAAATCCTCAGCAGGAAAGAAAAACACACACTGAAGCATGCAGACACAGAGACAGACTAGCATCGTCGCATTTTATAGATAAAGGTTTTCTGTAAAGGCCTAATTTTCTACCAGTCAGATATCCTGTATGTTATCATTCCATTCAAAAATAGCAAGACATAAATCCTGAGACCGAGCCATGTCCTGACACTCCTCAGCAGGACACCTTGAAAAATGTAGCTAATGACTTTGCCTGCAGCTGCTTTAGATTCACCTTCAACTGACAGAGATTTAGCTTTCACTTTATGCTCAATGTTTTCTTAATCATCATGGCATTCAGTCACAAAAAGTGACCTAGAAAACTAGTCAGATTGGAAGGGCTTTGAGGAGATGAGGAAACTGACATTATGAGCAACACACTAAAGTTTCAGAGGTATGCACAGTGTGAAAGAAAAGAGATTAATCACATGCATAAACGTCAACATGTGGAGACACAGCCTACTGTTCACAGATACACTTAGCTGGGTGTGTCGTCTTAATCATAACAACGCTGAATGCAGTGTTTCTAGCGAAGTCCTAAGTAAAAGTGGTACGCCTGTTTGGAGCAAAAAAAAACCCTCACACACATCAACACAAGTTGTCTTTTTCCCACTGGCTTACAAAGAAACAGCAAAACACGGGTGTGCTTGTCTAATCATGCCTCATTAGTCTCATTATAGCAACATAAAGTGCATAGTTTTCAAATATAGGACCAAAGGCTCAATGCAGCACTGAACATTTTTATGCAGCAGTGAACGAGTGAGATCAAAACAAGGGTCAGGAATTTATGGCTCACGTGATGTGACAAGATTAGGCTCTTTTCTTTCTATTCTTCACCAATATAAAATGACAACAACAACAACAATAACAATAATAATAATAATAATAATAATAATAATAACCTGAGCTATGAAATACTGAATAACCAAACAGCAAAAGAAAAATGATAGGCATTGTGTCGAAATCTAACCCAGTTAAAAGTGGAAGCAGCTGCTCAAAATTATACTAAAGTGGAAGTTAAAAAATATCCACACCCAACAGTATTCAAGTATTTAAAAATGAACGGTAACTTGGCAGAATTTTTCAGAAATCAGAAATTGTTTCTTACAACCTTGGAACCAATTCATAGACTTCATATAAACAGTCAAGGTTAGAGAAGGAGTGCTATTCCATGTTGTTCCACATTAAAAGTCACATTTCAGTTGTTTGGTGGAGAAACACTGTTCAAATCTGATTAAATCCAACAAAATCCAAACACATCAACCTTGTTTGTTTGAATTTGTCAATATTTGAATAGTGCCGCATGCTGGTGTTGCAAAGCTGATTCGATCCTGAACTCAGGTCACTGTGCAGGGTTGTGGTTGAGGCTTGAGCAAGGCCCGTTAAATTTCAACTGCTCATTCGTATGTATCGAATTGTACATTGCTCTGGATAAAAGCCTCAGGCAAGTGAGGTAAATGTTCTCATCCTATCTGTGTGGGTTTCCTCCTGGTTCTCTGGTTTTCTCCCACTTCCAAAACACAAGCTGATAGCTAAATTGACATTGCTAAAAATGCTCTCTGGTGTGAATGAGTGCGTGAATATGTACATGAATGAAGCCCAGTGATATACTGGCAAACCAACATGAGTGTATTCCTGCCTTGCCATCAGTGTTCATGGGATAAGCCCTGGATCCACCTCACCTCAACCCTGGCCAAGTTAAAGCGCTTACTGAAGAACGAACAAACAAATGAATGAATAACAGACATTTAAAAAAATATTTGAGTCTTTTTCCCATTAAAATACCTAGGAGTAAGTAAAACCAACACAGAGTCCTTGAGAAATATATGACTGCTTGTGGTACCTATGCAAATCAGTACAATGTGTTTGAATGGATATTTAAAATACAGATAATAAATAAAAGTACACAAGCAGAGAAATGCAACTGATTGAATTAGTACTCAGGCAAAAGAGCATTTGAGTCACAGTCTTTGAACTCTGTAACAAATAACTGAATGGCCTAAATGAAAATATATGGGGTTTTTTTCATATGGAAATTTAAAAAAGTATGAATACTAATATCAGCTAATTATAGCCGAGTTAAAGGAAAAATGCTCTAAAATGGTAATTAATTATAATAATAAACTGCAATTGCTTAAGTACTGTGGACTACACAACTTGACGGTGGTAGATAGCTAAATATTCAAGAGCTTGGGTTAAAAATTGGGCTTCGTGAACATGACCAATTTGCAGTGAATGCCTTGCATCGTTAAGAAAGTAGACCTTATGATGGTGACTGCATGTCTGCGCAAGGCTACAGGTCAGTTATATTAGGTTCATCATCTTATTCACTTATTTACACATCTTCACACATATTTTCTCTGTGCTGTGTTCTATAATAAGTTTTGTTTTAAAAATATAGACTTTTTTTATCCAGTTACATACAACAATATACATACCGGTATACAACAATAAACTGTAGGCTAATCTATAGCTCAATGATTCATTGGTTATCACAATAAATGAATCAAAATCTCAATTTTTTTTTTATCTTAACATGGCTTTGTCTCTTTTAGAAGAGGTCAGACTATTTTTGTTTATGCTGTCTCTGAACGTCATAAATTCCAGACACCTGGGTAAAGCACAAGAGTAACGGCAATACGTAGCAGTACGAAATTTGTACTGCTAGCCTCATTGAGAGTAAGCCTTGAGAATATTGATTTGGGCTGCTACATTCAGGCAAAAGAGTATCCTAATAGCTTCATTTCGCCATAAACTAAGTCAGACCTAACCTAATCCAAACTGATTATATATTTTCAGACAAAAATCCTTTGAGTACAACAGAAGTTAGGTTTTTTTTTTCTTCCCCATAGGCCAGGACACAGTTTAAATGTCATGTCCCTCTGCTACCTGCAACAAATCAATCCTGTTATGTGCAATACCATCAGGCTCTTGACAAAGCTGAAGAATCTCAGCTTCACAGCAGGATGATTGTTATGTCTCAGTGATCGAAAATAAAACCAGCAAAGGCAGACATCCAATACTTTTTTGTCAAGTACTTCTCGTAAAACTGGCATACACTGTCTTTCTTACATTGTACAACTGCACTCACTCTCTCTCTCGCTCTCTCTTTCCTGCAAAGAGACCACCATGGTGAGGACGCTTTAATAAAATATCCAGCACTTTATGTCCTTCACTCTGTCCTGCTCTATTAACCACAGACATGTAGAAGTATGTAGACTGTACAAGTAGGGCACAGAATAGAGAACTAAACAGGAGGTAGAATTTTGCCCAGCACTTCTGCAGTGATTTTGGTATAATAGTTCAAATCACTGTAAGGTAAATGTAATCCATAGCAGTCAGTGGCACTTTACTATGATGAAATTGTGCAGTGCGTTTCTGCACCCATTCTTCAGCCCCATTAAACAGCGTTGCTAAGCGGTGGCCTTCATGGCCTCACGCCCCTACTCCACCTCTCCCATTTTCTGACAGTATACAGTACAAATGTGCCAGCCATCAGCATTAGTTACAGGCAATCAAGTACCTCCTTTCTTTCCAAACCAACTCATGCCAAAGAGAAAATGTAGGAAAATATTAAAATTAAGGCTACTAGACTCGTGATCAGAAGGTTGTGAGTTCAAATCTCAGTTCCAAATTCAGCCAAATTGAGCAAGAGTCTGCCAAATGAAGAAATGCAACAATTTACTAATTAGATGTACATAGTAAGACGATATGTTGTTACTGTACAATGCATATTGTATTAGAATGAGCACATCAATATAAACCCGCGATTTGCCTTGCAGCATACATTACTGTGAAAGTTGTACTGTTGCAGTAAATTAAACTCAGGTATAAATCAATATAAGCCATATTCCCTAAACGTGAGTACAAGTTTCTGAATTCTAATGTAACACAGGTATTATTAGACAACATAGAATATTTGATAAAATTGTACAAATAAAAACATCCTCACAGTAACAACTAGGCAATTAGGTGCTGACCAATAAAGCCTTTATGTATTTTTATTCTTAGGTCTT
>JAQLOM010000035.1:8693971-8704511 GCA_030068315.1 Chrysichthys thysi
CTGGTAACGTCACTGAATTCAGGAAGGACGGTATCAATAACCAATCAAATTAGACAACAGCATAATGGTATACCTGAATGGCAAATAATCATTTTATGTCAGCAGGGGGCGGGAAAACTGCGAATTAGGGTTGGCTCACAAAGTGACCAATGAAATTTGTGTTTTATGAAAATCTCTATTTAAAATTAAGTATTTGCTCAGCCTTTCGCGAGCTACTCAGAAGGGGGCGCCGAGTGACTGGTAGCTCACGAGCGACGTGTTGGAGACCCCTGCTTTACATGGTTTCTTGTACGGCTCTCACTTGAAAGATTTTTAATCTCAAAAAGATTTTACTTGCCTACATTAAGGTTAAATACATAAATAAATAAATAAATAAATAAATAAATAAATAAATAGGATGATAATATAGACATATAGGTATGAAGATACTACAGTGATAGATCCATAAAATAAGGAAAAATTCACTGAGAACTACCTGTGGATCAATATTTCTAATTAATAATCAGTATTTAATGTTGCTCATTATTTATCTGATAATGAAATTCTGAGTAGATGTTTAGTTCAAACTTTCTTACCGACAATGCCATTTGATCATTGGCTGATGGTGACAAGAGCAAGTACTTGTTTCACCTAAAGTGACTGATGCAGCAGTGCTTTAGTCCTTTAGCCTGCCTAGCTGTTTCACAGACCAGGTTCCGAATTCCGCCACCAGTGTCATTGTGCTCATCAATTTGTAGCTTGCTATCTAGCAAAGTATGTCATATAGCTGCATTACACTTCGTATACTTGAATCCAATGTTTGCAGTCTCCACTAAACTTCTACATCGTATTTCTCATTAATGATCAACACTGAAAAAAATGGTGAGTGACATCTTTTCAGATGTTAACAGTGAAATCTGATGGTTACCATTTATGTGAGAATTGCTAACTTGACAAGAATAATGAAGCACCAGCCGACAAATTAGCACCAGATTCACATCACCAGTATTTTAACATGTGATTGCTTCAAAATCAACTTTTGCTTTAATTATCAGTTGCGTTAAACCTGTAGCACAAGCACAAGGCTAACAAAGCAAACTTCCAATGTCTACATATCTTTGCAGATCATCTACATGAATTGTTGACTGAACTGCTGAATAAACTCGAAGATCAACATAGACTGTTCTAACCCTTATTTGACTATTCTTGAAAGAGACTTCAATGCATCCACAAATTCAGAACTTTCACTTAAAAAAAAAACTAAAATTTGGTGGAGTGTTAGACAGTACCTGGTGTGTCTTATAGAAGAACAAACAAAAGTTGGTGAAGACCACCCACAGTTTCTGCCAGCCGTTACTGTTCTTAAACTTCCTCAGCAGGTAGCCAGAGAGCTGGTTCTGTAGAGATGGAGAAGTCAACATCTCAGAGACATTACTGCACAAACAAGACCACCCTGCTGATTTTAACCTTGGCTTGACATTTACAAAGATTCACAGCACTGGCAAAAACATCCAGCTTCAAAACCGTCTCTAAGAAAACGTCCGGAACTTAATTTGTGGAAACCCGATCAGTTCATTAGAAAATGTCTTGCTTGGATTGGCACAAGTCATCCTCATACTCTCTCCCACAGCCTACATTCAATGCCAAACCTGCTCCATTTCTGTGCCTGAGTCAAGCGATTAAAATGTGAAGGATTCCTCACAGATCAGAGGAAAATATTACATCATCCCACAAAGGAATTTCACATGGCTGATCAGACATGCTGCTATGCAGACTAGAAAGGCAAGCAGACGTGTCTAGTCCAAAAATCAGGTTTGACTGTAATGGTCATTTTTGGGCCGCTTGATCGTCAGTTTCTGTTCTGCATAGCAGTTTGTGTTCTTGACTGAGCAAGTTTTTAGAATAAATATTTTAGATTGTTGTGTGTACCTGGTTCATGCGCAGGTAATCAGTAAGAGAGAGGTTCTGCATGCGGTACCAGCACACGTGTGTGATGGTGTTTGGTCTCTGTCCCTGACCAAGCAGATAACGAGGGGGCAGTTCCGGAGACGCAGCCGGAGAGCAAAACACTGAACACACACGCAGGCAATACGACATGCGGATGGCATGGATGTGAAGTGAGCGAGAGGTACGGAGGGTAAAATGCAGAGTGAGACAGAAGGAAAGAGGCAGGCACAATGCAGAAAGAGAGAGATAGTGTGTTAGTAGCTTTTAATCCACAGGAACAACTTGAGGTCTAGATAATAATGAAGTAGTCCAACACTGCAGAGATGAAAATGTTAATTGAAGAGCAGCATTATTAGACATGGCTTATTCTTCTACTTTCTTTTCAAAAGAGACGTTAAGGTTACGGTAATTAAAAGAAAATTCAATGATGAACAAGAACAAAACAAAAGCTTAGGCTGCCAATAATTCCCAGACTACAAGACACTGGTTTGTGTTCTAATAAATAAAAAGCAACAGTTTTTGGAATGAGCTCAATGCTGCGGTTTGCCCACGGCCCACATGAACGCAAAACCTTAAAGTTTTTTGGGGTATACATGAAATATGGCTCCTATTATGCATGAAAACGAGACGCCAAAGACAGATCTTTATTTTTTATGCACAGACAACCTAATTACAGACAGGAGTACACATGGCACTTTTGGTGTGAAGGCCATGGTGACCTGGCAAGATTACGTAACAAACAAATCTCATCTATGAATAGTACGAATAAATCATAATGCTGATCCTTAAAATCTCCTCTCTTCAGCTGTTTGCTGTGTTACGGGTTAAAAAATGACTTATATAAAATTCAAACTGTGCCTAGTTATATCTGATAAAACCAAGTTCAGAGAATTTAAACCAATAACACCTTAAAAACGCCTCATACATTAATGGACTCAAGGGGTGTGTCTTATAGTCTGGTGTGGTAGGAAGAACAAGGGCTCACAACTATGATAAGGGAGCAACAGGAAACCAGGAAGATGAGGGAGGGTAAGAAGAAAGGTTAAGAGTAAGGGGGACTCAAGTGGCAGGAGCAAGCATTTTTACCTCACTCAGCTATGAGGAGATCACGTCTGCTACGTTTGTGCATGTACAGAAAACCTGTATACTGTATAGGATTGATTGTGTGTGTGTGTGTGTGCGCGCGCATTAGACAGAACGTGTGTTTGAGTGCTACCTCCACGGCTAGGCTGTGGTCAGACATGGAGACACTGGTGTTGCGGTGCCAGCACACGTGCATGGTGGTGTTGGCACGATGGTGGCTCTGTTTGTCCAGTGAGCAGCGGGACGAGTTCACATCGTCCTCAGACTCCTGCTCCAATGATACCTCATCAGATGACCCTAACGCAGTGTGCAGGGAAAGGACAGGAGGAGCAATGGAGGTAAGCAAGGAAGCAAAAAGGGAGGAGTGGGAGGGGGGAGACACGGAGGACAGGCGAGAAAACATTAGGAGAGGAGATGATGGAAAACAACAAGAAAACATAGGAAAAGGAGAACGTTGAAAGTAGAACAAAACACAAGTGCATTGGCAAAAAAGAACAGGAGGTAGAGGAGGAGTGTAGAGGATACGAACATAGAGAGGAGAGAACGTGGGGGAGAACCACAGGGAGGGTTGGGTTTTATATCCAACATGAGCAACATGGTGAGGCAGAGGGATTTAAAAACTGAAATAATCCTCACTGTTGGAGCGATCACACAGACTTGGGTCAAGAAATAGATCTGATTTCTCCTGTGACTTCTTCGCTATGTCAATCGCCATGTTCAGATCTTCGATCCACTTAGTCATCTCTACTTTAGAGCTGAAAAAGTCAAAAGACAGACTGTGTAAGTTTGAGCCAAGGCATGAATTCATTTTATTATGGAATGTGGATGGTGAGTCACCTGGCAGCCACCACGATAGTCCTCTGGGCTGAGTAGATGGTGAAACAGTGAGGGACCGACCACTCGTTCTCACTTTCCTCCACCTGGAACACAAGCACTCATTAAAGGCGACCACACACGTGAATACGCACACAGCCAGGTAGGTCCAAAGGACCATGAAGCTTTACAACAGTTATCTTTGACATATTTCCAAGAATTACAGGTGCGATCAGTAGCTCTGGGGATGGTTCTAGACGCTACTGAAGCGCTAATAGAGGAAGCCAGATGGTGCCATATGAAGGCCAAACCAGACGCACTTACTGTTCACATGATCACAGGTTATGAGGACAATATCTATGCAAACACACAATATATGAATAATCTGACCAGGATATCAATCAAAATGGGCTTAACTGATCATGGCCTATCTAAATGAATATCACAATGGCACAATGTGAATAATCTGTTACATAGAAGAATAAATCCCTTGGGAACAGACTGTATTATTCGTACAAATCAGTATGTTCTACGCATGGCTGTTTGAATCCCAACGCATTGTCTGCAGCATAACCGTTCTAAAAATATCATGTTACTCTTTTCAATTAAAAATGAATGAGATTGATTAGGAGGTGGGCATCCAGCTAATATTTTAAAGCAGGGTGACAAATGCTCATTCTTGTAGTCTGTTTAGTCTAGGATTCAAAGGTTACTTTGTTATAATATAAAGAATGACCATGAATGCCAATTGTTGCATGTTCATGCACTCATAACATGCCCATAAACAAAGTTTTAACTACATGCTGAGTTTAGGGCACATGATAACAATGACAGTGAAAAGAACAAATCCATGAGTAATCTCACCACACTGTAATTTTCAGATGTGCTGCCAAGTTATTAACAAGATTTTCTGTACAAATAAAATTATACTTTGCTCACAAACCCAGCCTTCAGGGGTACTGTAATACTGTAAGTGCAACACAGAAAATACCTCAAACACTCCCATGTCAGGGGTTGTGAATACTACAAAAGAGCGCTGTTCATATGGAACCATTTCTTGCAAATGCTGGACACAATCTAACATAGCAAGGGATGGAAAACACTGGGAGAATGGGGACTAAAGTTTTGTGGTTTGCTTGTACTCACCGGAGCATCCAGCACAATGAGCTGCATGCAGGGGTGAAGCAGAGACATGCATGTGCAGTGAGAGGGAGGTCATGCCACTACCATTCCCAACACCCCTAGAAATATCTCCGAAATCCATTCAAACAGACCACAAGATCTCTCCTTATTCCATGTGCACTTTATCATGCGAAAACCTAAGACCATCCTACCAACACACCCCAAAGGATACCCAAATGTTGCCTAAAGCTTTTCCAACATCCTACCCAACATGCCCCAAAACCCCAACCTTATTTACTACAATGTTAAATTAAATCCAAAAAATATCTGTATACTATCCTTCCCAAAATACCCTACCCTGAAATGCCTTCAAATCCCAATAGCCACAGAATTTCCTTTAAACCAAGACTTGCATCAGTTTTCAAGTGGCTGGCTCACCCTTCCCAGAATCCTCACCCCCATGTAGGTCACCATTTTCGATGCCTCGATATTCCAAAAACAATCTACAACAATCTTATACTACCCTAGCCCATCACAGAACTTAAACTGCAGTGTGAAACTGAAGACATTTTGTTAAAGTGTAGGTTTTAAATTCTTCCAACCAGTCCACTCTCTTTTTTGTATGGTTATTCTATATGTGATGGACCTGAACCAGCTCTGGCCGTTGACTGTATCCACACTGCTACATAGTTTGGCCCTAACCCATTTACTGCCTATGAAGGACTTCAAATCATTCAATGTTTAGGCAGGCACTCCAACACTGATATTAGAGGCTTCATAACATTCCTACCTTCACTATGGAGGAAACATGAAAGAACTGATGAAGAGCCTAGATGAGTATGGAAATGTATTGAATATTGTTTTCAGTCCAGTCCTCCAGAATTAACACTACTAGACTAACTTTACTTATTACAGTGAAACTACTGTTAATGGCAAAGAAGTGTTTATGTAAAAGGCATAGGTTCTATTTTGACGCATTTGACACAAAAAAAAGGCAAAATTCAAAATGCTATATTTATTTACTTTGAGTAAACCCTCTCTGGGCTGGAATGGTGTGGTATGTTATGTTTTTTTGTAATTTTTTTTATCTATCTATCTCTTTAAAAAAAAAAAAAAAAAAAAAAAAAGAGTTATCATAAATAGTAGAACGTAATAGACCTGCTGAAGAGATAGTTGTAATTTGCATCCCAAGTCAAGCAGAACAATGCAGAATGCTCATATTTCACACAAAAAAGAAAAGAAAAGAAAAGCCACAAATCTCTCAAAACCCACAGCAAACTGACTGCTGTGATTAATATAGATGAATACTGGGGGAAAAATGCAAATGGGCAAAGTTTGTTGTTCTGGAAACGGAATAGGGCTGTGTACTCACCAGCATGCCATGGAGGGGAAGCTGGCCATGAACTTTAAACTGGTTGGTAGCTGTGACGCCTTTGCTCGTGTAAAGGAGCATGTCTGAAAACTGAGACGGGAGATTTTGGTTAAAGGTAAAGATGAAAAGCCTGGACAAAGTTGGACAAATGATAAATTCATTAGCTAGTGGCAGGTAATTGAAAGTAACAATGCATGGTGAGCTAGTCAGTATCTTAAATCTTGATAAAATTGATCAAGGCAAAGGGAAACAAATGACTATTTAAAACGATCCTCTTATCATTTCTTAACATTTCTAATATAGCAAATCATGTTTGCGCCTTCAATGAAGAGGCAGAAAGTTGTCGACCATCCTTCAGGTTATAACCTGGGGTGTTCTGTCCTTGCATAGCATGATATGGCTGGCCTTTTTATTTTCTCGATGTTTTTACATACTGTGTTCTGGACTCTTAAAATAATCTGTCATACGTACCCTCTTTTTTCTTCTGCCCAGTAAAAACACTTCTACCACCAACCACATCAGAAGTGCAGCAGAAAGTGGGATTTGAACAAGCTCTCTTTATAGCTACAGCATCAAGCTCACAACATACTGAATGACACTCTGAAGTGCATTTTGTTTAAAAAAATAACCTATAGACCAAACTTTTGTTTAACCAAGATCAATAAGAAGTTGGTTTTTCCCTTTTTTCTGGTTGTTACCATTTGTCTGCCAGGCAACAATGACTAAAAAGCCTGACTTGTTTGTCCTGGACATCAAGGCTACTAATCATCCAACCCTGCTGTAAGAAAGCAAACTCACCAGGAAGAACATCCTTTGCTGCAGGCCTTTCTTTGTAAGCTTGTAAAGGCAGCCTTCCCTGATGAACTCCTAGCGATCAAAGAGGGATTACAAACCACAGAAAACACTGAACTAATCATTTCAGTTTAAAGCATGCATGCACGCACTGCATCAATGGATTTTTGCCTTATTGGCGGAAATGTAGAGCATGGAACCTTAAACATTCAACTTTTGATTTTTTTTTTTTTTTGCCTTCATAATATTTGTTCAGAAAGTTGTGCTGCTACTTTAATCCCTTATGTATGCATAGGGTTTTTTTCCCCCTCTAAGCAAGAGACACGCGTTTTACACTCCCAGGAGTATACATTAAAACAAACAAGACTCGCACCCTGCCAGGAGCCGTGAGGTTCTCAATGCCAATCAGGTCTCGTTGCAGTTCTGTCAGTTTCTGGAAATTCTCCAATCGGATGAGGCTGCTCTGTAGCTGAGCTGTTATCTCTGCCACCTCCTTTAGGGCCTCTGCAGACACACACATACACATGCCATGTACAGTGGAACCTCTGGTCATGAACTTCATTCATTCCGAGACTCTGTTCGTGACCCGATTTGTTCCCAACTGGAATCAATTTTTCCCATTGAAATTGAAAATGTAAATACAATTAATGTGTTTCAGCCCTCAAGAACATGTTTCTAAAGTGTATTATGGGTATGGCAATAAAACGAAAATAACTAATTATAGAAAAATAAAACTAATTTAAATAAATCGATGATTTTAACGCAAGTTTCCAGAGGGATATGGTGGCGGATCTCATGTTTTGTGATTATGTCTTTCTTTATTTCAACTGTTATATACTTAGGCTTCTTACGCTCACTACCATTTCTACTTTCTTGGGACCCATAATGAAGGCTTATAGAGCAAAAACACATAGAAACACAACGAAAAAAATGCTGTGAACATTTTTTAAAATGAGTTTTAAGCATAGGGGGGAAAAAAATCAAAGTTTGAAAAACCCTTAATTACACAAAAATTTGCTGTGAACAATGAAGAAAATTAACCTTGCATGAGTCGACTTCCGGCGTTAAGGAAGTGAGGAGGAAGACGGGCAGAGAGGTGGTTACTATACAGCGAATGAACACACGTCTGACCGAGACCGATTAAAGGGAAACGCGCATCATTGATACGTGTGCAAACAGAAAATGGGAAAACGGCTGGGGCTGTGTTTGTTTGGCACCCAATTATGTGGTCATGACTAGATGCAAAATTGTGTCAAATTTTTAGGTCGGGAACCAATCTGTTCGTGTTCGGAGGTGTTCATGACAAGAGTTTCCACTGTATATACATACTACTCCTTAAACAGAAATGCATACAAGTCACGTAAGAGTGATTCACACATGGGACACAAGCACATGCTCCTATCATTCCATGATTCAGCTCTGACCTTCTGGAATAACTGGAAGATAAACATGTAGTGTTTAAGTGTGATCACCTTTGCATTCCTGGTGGTCCCTGTGCTCTGGGGAGTAGTGCTTGCACAGGCGCTCTAGGATCAACTTGTAGTGCATGAGCCTCTGGATGGGCTTGAGCAGGAAGGTGTTGAGGGGCAAGTAGCACACCTTCTGCAGTTCAAACTCTTTATATACTGTCTCCAGCTTCTTTACACACTTCGTTGCCTTCTCCAGCTCAGTCAGTACCTCGTCATGCTTCTGTAGGTAAATGGTGAATTCCTTAAGAGAAATAAAAGATGTTTGGATTGAAATTTTAAATATACCAAACTATTATATTAGAGTAAATTGTGCAATTATGTATTTTAATCCCATATCAAATTTGTCAAGAATGTCCCAGTCACCATTTTACTAAGACCTCACCTTCAGGGCACACATGTTCCTCAACATAACATCACCAATCCTCTGGTAATCTCCTTTCACATGAGCGTTAGAGCGCCCCTCCCTGGTAAGAAAAGGAAAGAATATTAGAAAGATATAAACACCTTCATGACTGGGGAAGTGACATAATTGAGGAGCATCTTTAGCTGCACTATCCTTGCAAAATGAGACACACCAAGCTGCATCAAAATACCACTGAAACCAATCACAGGTACACATCTTGCCAAACCCTTTGAAGGTTTCTTTGTAAGGGTTTTGACTGGTATAAAAGTCCTAAATTCTGTTCTGTCTTTACACTTATGTAACTCGTTTATAAAAAAAACAAACAAAAAAACTTAAAATAACAACATGTACACTACAGGCTGGGCAGACTTTGGTGCTGGACAATAGAAGTCTGTAATTAATCTCAGAAATGGGATATCTTGGGACGTGCCTTTGGGAAAAAACTGGAAACACCTTAATAAAAACAGATCGGTCAGAGAAACCTTTTGCCATGTTTCCACGGTATGGTGCAAAAAAGTGCGCAGTTCTGTCCCTGATTACTCAAATGAAAACTTCACAGAATGCAAAGAATGGCCCATTTTCAAAAATCTAATATAATCCAATTATATCAGATTTGGTACAAGACTACAAGAGTATTAATTTTTTTTTCCTTCTTTTGTTTTGCACAAACGTCAAGGCAAGTGCAAGTTTCTACCTTAGCGAGCAGATGGCAAACAGCAAAATGTGTGAAGTTACTTTAATGAATCTTGAATAAAACAATTGTGCTACATACTGTATATACAGCATGTTTTCTGTGGCATTGTACTCTTGCTGTGTGTTAAAATTTCATATAACTCCTGAAATAAGTCCTCAAAATGAAATCTGATTTTCGTCCATGATTGATTATCTGAGTAAGACAGAGGAGACAGGTACCAGAGAGCCAGCCTCTGGTCGATTTCTTTAAGAAAGCCTCGATGGAACTCATAGATGGGGTCAATGTTGGAGAAGAGGAGAGTCATCAGGCCTTCAGGCATGGCATTCTCTTTAATCACTGCACTGCGGAACCACTGAAGACACACACACACACACCACACACACACACACCACACACACAAGACTTGAAACACACCCATATTAGATACAGACATCACCATAATCTTGTCTGTGCCAATGAGTCACACATAAAACAGAAACAGACACTGGACGCGATATTGTTTCTGCATTTGCAGAACACATTTCACACAGATAGATCACTCAGGGACCAAACTCCTACCTTCACCCACACTTAACATAAACCTCTCTTCAGGAACAGAGTTGTTAGCTCACCACAGTGATGACCTCCAGGTCCTTCAGATACGTCCTTTCAGTCATCAAAATCTCTTTGGCAATAAAGTAGGCTTTATCAGTGGGATATCTCTGGAGCACATAAAGCACATAAAGGTCAGTAAACATTCCCCCTCATGTCACAGTATAACATTCTAGCAAGGATGGCTCTAATTGGTGTGTGTGTAATATATCTCTCACACACACACACACACACACACACACACACACACACACACACACACACACACACACACA